>QJNV01000332.1:0-70186 GCA_004155935.1 Monosporascus sp. GIB2 | reverse complement strand
CCCCCCCCCCCGCAGCCACATATAGCTGCTTCCTGCTTTGTTCCTGCAATCCTAGGGCCACAAACCAAGCCCTTTCAGAAAATCACCTCAACTGCTCACAATTTCTGAGTTTTTTATTATTAAACAGACTTTATTTTATTAAGATATATAATAATGTTATTAATAAAGATAATTAAATTTAAATACCGTATCTTGGTACTATACAAATTGTATATACGGACATTTATTTTTAATCCCGTGTTACCAAAGTAACCTATTATTTCATATATAAAACCGTTATACTTTTAAAATTTTTATTTTTTATAAATTACAATATTAATAAAGTAAACCGGAATATATTATTGTAAAATGTTATACAAGATATAGTTATTATAATATTACAACTAATTTAAGGCGTTTATTATATTGAAAATTGGAATAAAGTATTTAAATAAAATAAACCGAGTTATAAAAGTATTTTTAATTTGTTACTTAACGCCATTATAAGGGGTTATTTCCTATAACAATATAGAAATTCGTAAATACTTCCGTTAAATAAAAAGCGTTTAAAGTTTTACGAATTAAAGGGATAAAGTAACGAGTTCTAACCGCAACGTTATTAAAATTGTGATAATTTATATAAATACGGATTTTGTTTTCCGGTTTTAATATAAATGAAAAGAAGGGTAATTATAAAAAGATTATTAAGGCGGATAAATCTTTCTTTACATAGTTGTTTATGTATTTTCGTACGGTTAATAATTTATAAAATAATATAACCCGTATATAATCATATAACGCCTCACACAAGCGAACGGAACACACGAACGAGCGGAACACTCTTTTCGTACATTTAACTACCTATCTCTAATTATCTATTTCTTAACGTCAACGTAATAAAACGCCTTACGAAAAAAAACGAAAATAAACCTACCTATTCCAGCTAAAAATCGAAACCCGAAACTTAATTATAAAATGCTTAATTCTATTTATAAAATTCCATATAGTACCTTAGAAACGCGATCTAAAAATAGACGCGCTCGAACCGATATTACCCTTAATTCGTGAAAATTAAGACCGACTGAAAAAAAATCGATTATCGAACGTATTCTTAATTTAAATACGCAAAAGCTTTCCGGCCGGCGTTAACATATTAAAAACGTAACGAATTTATTACTTACGGAACGTATCGCGGAACGCGTTAACGTTAATTAAGTAAGCAATTTTATTCAATAGTAATAAAAATTCGAAACGCGTTTAAATCGAATAATAAATTATCAAAAGACTTTATACGAAAATTTAGAGATATTTATTAATAATTTAACCTAATGCGGAATATAATTATCATTTACGGTGGTATAAAGAAAAATATTTATAATTTCGACGAAATAAATTTTTAATATAAAACCTTATTGTTATTTATTATTTTTACGGAAAAAAACTTGTTTTTTCATCACTATACTAATAGCTTACTTTTACCTAGTTAAAAGATTATTATAAATAATAATAATGATAATTAAATAATAAATAAATTGAATTTAAAATAAATTTAACATTTTGATTAACATACTCGAACGCGTACGACAATATCGAAACGTTTTTTTATCTTTAACAATTACGAAAATTATTATTCGATAAAAATTACAGTGTATTATACCAACTACGATATTATTACATTTAACATACACCCTTACTTTTCCTCTTTATTTTAACCTTTTAACGTATCTGATTTTTCTCCCTTAAACCGCGCTTATTCGTTATATATCGATAATTTTATATAACGTTACGTTACCAATATTATTAAAAAAGATTTATCGCCGAATTCCGCGACGCGTTTAAAATCGCTATAATAACCGATAATAATAAATCGGAATTCGCAAAAACGGAACTTACCCATTCGATTCTAATCGCGTCCTTTCGAATTAAAAGTTCTAATTATACCTATACCAACCATTGTTCCACTTAGCTTCATTAATTCTGCTATTTCCCCAGTTATGAAAACTTTTACAAATATTAATAAAGTAACTCGACGAAAACGCGATTTATAAAAAGAAATTACTAATATAATTTACTAATAAAAATAATTTAATCTCTTAATCTTTTAATAAAAATTAACCTAATGCTATTATACCAAAATACATTTTATTAAAAAGAATACGGCCCATTATGTAAAACGAACCATATCCTTAATAAACGCTAAAAAACTAAAAACAAAAACCTTCAAAAAAAACCACTTACTAAAAAAAAGTACAAACTTTCATAACTACGAAAAAAAGTAATAATATATAATCGCAACTAGCAGTGACCGAAAATAATTATCGTAAAGAGGTTTAAGCGGAAAAACGGAAATATAACGTTGACGACAAACCCGGACATAATACGCGTACTTATAAAAAAGATATAAAAACGTTTAACGACGAAAAATCCGATTAAATCAAATTAAGTTAATATGTTACAATTCTTTTGTTTAAAAATATTATTAAAATATGTCAAAAAATATTCCCCTCGCTTGTATATTCCGTTTGCTTATATAAGACGTTAATAACATTTAGCCCGAGAATAACTTCATTTTATGATCGAAAAATTAATGCGGCAATATTTTATTATCATTAAAAGGAATAAACATCCATATAAAGTTATAATATTCCGGTAGTAATTTTTTAAAAATTTCGGTTATTATCGTAAAACCTTTATTTTTTAAGTATTTCTAGACATTTCTTTCAGTAAAGTAACGTACTTAGGGCATTTTTATTCTTTAATCGTAAAAGATTTATAAATATGATGAAATAGTAATTAAGTTAATAATATAAGTTTAAATAAAAATATTATAAATAATTATAATAAATATCATTAACGTTATTATCTTAGCGAAAGATTATTAGATTTATATTACCGCTATTTGTTATAAAATATGCGTAAATATTATAAACTTAGTTAATAATATTTTACTAATTATAAGGAATAACCATATTTCTTTTAAAACGTTATCGATATAGTAAAAAAGGATTAACCGTATAAGCTTAAATAAGAAGTTTCTAAAACGAATTAATACGTAAAATTCTAATAACGCTATATGATTAATATAGATATTTTTAATCGTTTAATCAATATTGGTATTATTAAAACGTAAACAGTAAAATATAATTTCGTTCGTAGTAAATTTATATAAAGTCGTAGCGTATATATAAAAATAATAAGATTTATTATTATACCGTTCATTAAGCGAAATGAACAAAGTTAAAAAATAAAATAAAATAAGTTTTTTATACGCGTAAAGTTATGATTAATGAATTTTATAAGCTAATAACCGTAGTTTATTATAGACCGCGCTAATAATATATTATCGCTGTTAAGATATATTTAAAACGAAAAAAAGGGTATTAGAGTTTATGAAACATATATATAAATGAGATTCGTTAATATCTTTGCAATTCGATAAACGCTTTTAATTACGATTTATTATAAATTTTTTTTCCTCCGTAATATCATTATCGTGTTGCCTTAATAAAACCGTGTGGTTAGTATTACCGGGCTCTAGTCGCACCTTAAAATATATTAACAAAATAATATCATTTTTTTAATATATATAAAAATTTATTTTACGTTAATATTACGGTTTTCTTTCGTTTATTAATTTGTTAAGGCCCTTTTTTAGTGAATATAGTACTTAGTTAAATAATTTCATAGTTTAGAACGTAAATACGCTAAATTCACATTATAATATCAATTTATTAAACGGGGTATTGTTTGCTATATTTATCGAAGATTCAGTTTATTATATTCTTAGATAAACCTTTAAATAATTATAATTATGTTTTATTATTCTCGGGTACCGGACGTTATATTTATAGTGCCAAAACTTTTATAACTCTTTATTGATTTTTTGTTATACAGTAATAATACGTAAAGTAGCTAGTTTCTAGGTTTAATTAATTAATCGAATAAAATTATTAATAAATTTAATAAAAACGTTAAGTTTTATTTCTAAAATTTCAAAGTTATATAAATGTCTCTTAATATATTAACGGTAATATATACATAATAAAAAAATAGTAATATATTATTAATACTATATTAATCGTAAGATTATATCTTAATATTTAATAGTTCCGTTATTACGTTGTTTACTTTTGCGCGTACGCGTAAATATGTATTAGTTTAAAAATGTTAAGTAATATATATAATACGATTTATTAATAATAAATACGCGTTTCGGTTTATAACTAATTTAAACCGTATGAAGAAGAATTAATTAATATTTTTCTTTTATTATATTATTAGATTTTTAATATCTTTTTTAAATACCGGGTGTTTTAATTTATGTAACCGTTAATTTTCTATTATATTAATACTAAGTTAGGTTGCTAATGGATTAAGGACAAAAGAGGTTAGATAGTAGTAGTTTATAGGGTGTATGAGTTATATTACGCGTACTTGTTAGCGCTAGCTTCTAGTAATTTTATTAAAATATAGGAAAATATTATTAGTATAAAACGGAAAGCCGTAACTTATTATAGTAATTATTTTATATTAATAATACGTTGCTGTAAAAAGGTTTATTCATTTTCGAAATATTAGGAAGTTTTTTAAAAAATAAAAAAATATTTTATTAAATTCCTTGAGATTATTTATTAATCTCGAAACATATCCCTAGCGGTATAAGGATATATATAAGATGTACTGCAGTAATAATTAAATAAGAAAACTTTTACGAAAGTTTTTCAAAATTAATAAATTATAATAACGGTGTTATACCATTACTTTATACTTATTTAAGCGTTGAAATATTCATATCCGTAATGCTTTTTAACGTTAAGCTATTTAAAGAAATTATAATAAGGTAACAACGTATTAACAATAAATCTAAGGCGGTACAAGAGTATATTTAAGGCGAAGCAAAACCTCACTACCGTAAAAGTTTATTGAACAAATGTAATAAATTATTACAGCGTTACACGTTTCTTAGTTTAGGTAAAGTATCTTATTACCATATAAAAAAAAAGAAGGAAATTATTTAAAACAAACGAAGCGCCCTTATATATATAACGTTATTGTAACTAAGCGGAGCTATACTGTTAATGCTGTAATAATTATAATATTTTCGCAATAATTAATTTAAGGTTCTTATTATTACGGCCGGATTTCCGTCACTTAATCTATCGTAATTTTAATAAAGATTTTAATAATTATATATTGATGCGGTCAGGGAATAACTCTTAAAATCTATATAGCTTTACTAACTCTAGGTACCTCGAATTTAAGCTTATAGTATTTCCGATTTCAGCTTTTAAAACTTCTTTTACCGACCTATCCGACGTATAAGGGTATAAGGTTTCGCTTACTTAGTGCTAGGCTTTTCTTTTTCGGCGTAATTAAGGTCCCCAATAGGTCTCGGAATCTTTTTTATCGGAATCCCATATAGGTATGGTAAAAGTTAGATATTATAAATAGCTATCAAAATGTTTGATATTAACATTGAATATATTTCGATACTTAAAGCGCTAATTTTTATATATATTTATTTAATCGCCAGCCCACCACCTATATTCCCAAGCTTTCCCTTTGTTTAATATAATAAAAATAAGATTTTTAAAAAAATATACTATATAAAGTATCTCAATGTTATACTTATAATTAACAATATTAAAATATTATAGTGTTAATATATTGTATAGTATATAAATTATTATGAGTTATAACTACTTTAAAATATTAAGCGGCTCGAAATAGACGCGCTTTTTTAAAAGAAAACGCCGGATAAATTTATAATATAAAGAATATTAACTTCGCATAATTAGCTGTAATTTTTACCTTATTCCTTTTTTTAATATTTTAATATGTTTAAAAAAGACTATTAAAATTATACACCATTTTGACGTATGGTCCGAATTTAATAAAAAGGGATAATAAATACGGTTATTTTTATAAATACTTCTTTATTAATATTTTATAAGTTTTATATATATTACCGAAATATTTAACTATTTATTAAAGTATTACTACGATATTACGGTTAAGAAATTATATATTAAATATATATAACGTTAAATATTTACGTTCTTTATATAATTTAATAAACTCTATTTATTTAAAGCATTACAATATAATAGATTTAAGGTATAGCTATCTAGCAGTATTCGTGATAACTATATTTGCTACTTAAAAACTTTAAAAAAATATATATATAGCTAGAGGTAAGGTATAAAAATAACGCCGTAATTAGTATAATTTGCCTCGAAAATTAAGTTAAAAACATTGTTATTCTCATATCCACCTTAATGTTTTACAAAATCGTTATATCTATTTTAAATACGGTTATTATATTTTACTTTATTTAATAGTAATAATATTATTTTAATAACTACGTAATAAAAAATATTATAAAAAGGTATTAATACTTAAGAAAACTAAGAATAGGGTAAACTTACCAATATTATTTACAATTAATTAAAAGGAAGAAATAAATAAAAGATATAAAATATAATAAATAATATAAGGTTTATATATTAAATAGTTAGTAAGAGCATTTACTAAAATAAAAGAGATTATATACGATAATATAATATATAACTAAATGAAATATACTAGTAATTAGTTCTTCCTAAAGAATATAGAACTGTATAAACAACATTAAATAAAATAATAAATTAGTACCTTAATTTCTAGGCTTTACTACCTATCACATTCTCAGATTACCCTGTCCCGCTTTTATTACGTCGATTATTTTCGGTATTTTAAAAGGTTTTCGCTATTCAGAATAACTAGGGAAATTATCGCCCGTATTTCTTTTTATACCGTTTTAAAATTTAAACGTTCGTATCTGTTAATCCGTTATTATTTTATTTTATTTTATAATTTCGCTAATAATATTTTTATAATTATTTTATTATTAATATTAGGTTTTATAAAAAGTAATTACTGTCGTTTTCGCGAATAAAATCGTATTTTATGATTAAAAGTTAAACGCGTATTTTTTACGAGATATTATCCGAGCCAATAACATTATCGATATTTTCTTTCATTTGGTAACTTTATAGGATTTACTATTTTGAACGAAACGGTTTCGTTAAAAATCTTGCCGGTACGGATTACCGGTATCGTGTACGAATTTCGTGGCATGTTAAGCTGTGATAGTAATGGTAACTCGAGAACCGTAGAACGATTAAGCCGTAAAACTGGTAAGAGCTCGTAAAGGCCAGCTTTTTGAGCGTACTTAAGGTTTATTCTTAAGGTTTGCTGCGTAAAGCTTTACGTCTCCTAAGTCATATTATGTGACCATACCGAACCAGCCAGCGGGCATAAGATTTATTAAGGTCGAAGCTTATCAGCAACTACGTATATGAGCCACCTAAGCCGACATTAGTTGAGAAATTGCGTGCTTACAGGGTTCTAGCAGAAAGGGAGGCTTTACGGGACTGAGGTATATAATTTATCCCAAATCGTAAAAACTACCGATTAGTTCTCGTATTTTAAAATATTAGGTATAATAATTGTTATGCGAATTATATTGTATAATAATTTTAAATATTTGGCTTAACTTGGAAAATATAACCTAAACCTATTAGCATCATACATAATATACCATATAAACGAGTCGGCTATATAAGCTAGTCGGCCGGTTTTTAACATTTTACGCTTTTAACTTTAATTTTTAATTGTTTAATATTAATAGTATTAAATGTTATATAAAAGGAGCTAAAATCAACTTGGTTATCTAGGTTAATAACGAAATCCGAAATTAAGTTTTAAAATGTTTTATTTTATATATAACGTTTTCAAATTAAATTTAACGAACCGATATTATTCTCAATTTACGGAGATTAACGCTAACTAGAAAAAATTAATTACCGAAAAGGTTTTTAATTTAAATACGTAAAGGGTTTTTGTACAATTTGATTATGTTGAAACTATAACGAATTTATTACTATTTTAACTTTTTACGATATAGATAATATTAACTGAACGTAGAACTTTATTTAATAGTAATAAAAATATAAAATACGTTTAAAATAGAAGGTTAATTATTAAAAAATACGGTATAAAAGTGTTAATTTTTCTAATGTATAATTCGATTATATTAAAAATATATTAATAGATTTCGATATTGTAAAAGAATTTATAATTTTAATAACGAAGATTTTTTTAACCTTTATTCATAAAATAAATGTTAATAATTAGATTTATAAAAATTAAAAGATTTAAATAAAGCTGATAAAAAAATGAAAACAAATAGTAATTATATAAATTTATAATATATAACAATAAATTTTATTATTATTGGGTATTATTTCATTAAAAGCTTTATATATATTATAAGAATTGAATAATAAATAAATTAAATTTAAAGTAAACTTAAGAATTTAATAACTTTATATAAATAAATATAAAATAATCTAAAAGAAAATATTGTTAACGATTATAAAAAGTATTTTAGAACTGAGAGTATTATTACGTTATATATAGTTATGTAGGGTTTTTCGGGTTTAGTTTTTTAATCTATTTTACAGTATTATAATATATGTATTTACTTTATATAAAAATTATAATATAACATTATTATATTTATAAGGTACAAAATCTTTTCTTTCGTCCTTTTATAATAGTTTAAAGTTCTTATAACGTTTGAAATATTAAATTCGGATTTGTAAAAATTAACTTTATTTTTGTCGATTTTAATAATATTTTTTTGAATTAAAAGTTTTTCCGGTTTTATTTATATTTATGATAGGGCTATATAGAGCCCTATTAAGGGCACCAGCTAGAGCCGTTGCCAAGCAGCGCTAACGCCGCGTTATATATTTCAGCGCGTATATAGAATTTAAATCCTTCTATATTTTTTATTATAAAAAAGACTTTTTTAGGCGATTAAATGTAGATCGCGTAGGTGCAGCTTATTACATATTTTCTAACTTATTATTAAATAAAAAAGGAAACGTTCGGTATTAATTAAAAAGATTTTTAAATGCTTTTTTAAAAGTTTAATAAAAGGATTATTTAATTCGAGGTTGTAAAAGGAATTTAATGTAATGACGAAAACCCTTACAAACTTCATGGTAATAATAAAATAACGGATAAGTTGTTAATTCGAAGAAATAAGAGAAAATTAATCTAATTACGCGAGCGAGTAAAGGCGTAATATAAGGTAAATACTAAATTAACGTAAACGGTTAAATAGTTTCGAAACGGTTTTATAACGTAATAAGAGGTTATTTATTAATTATAAACGCGGAATACGACCGCGTTTACGAACGTTCCCCTGGGTAATTACTCGAGCTTTACCGTAGGAGTAACTTAAATAACCGAAATTACGACCCGGCGAAAGTTGTTACTATAGCTCAAAGGGTTTAACAGGACAAAAAGAAAGTTTTTTAGCTAGTTCGTATTTATGTTTGACAACTTTAAAATAAATACGAGTTTTATAAAAAAAGGTTTATGAGTAATTTTATATCATATACGAACGGTTTAAAATTAATATATAATGTACGGTTATTACTTATTATATTATTAAGAACCTAAATAATATTTATAACTTATTATATATTTTTTATATGTTATGCGAATAATATAGCAATAACTATCGGAAAAAAAGGCCAAATGTTTTAAAAGCTTAAAGTAAATAAATGACGCAAGATTCGCATTATTTTATCTTATATTCGAGCGAAGGTTAACCGATATTAAAATTATAACGTAATTAGCAAAAACGAAATTTATATTTTTAAGAAAAGTATTAAATAAAAGGTTTAACGTATCACATAAGCTCGCGACGTATATAAACTCGCGACGTACATTTTAGTATATCGTAATAATAAATTCGAATTAAATAATTATACTATATTAAATTAATTTCAATTAATCGGATTTTTTATCTTTAAACGCCTTTATATCCTCCGTATAAATACGCATATTATATCCGGGTTTACCACAAACGTTACATTTTTTTTTTCGCCTAAACCCTTTTGCGATAACCCCCTTCGGCCGTTACTAACCGCGATTATTTATTACTTCCTTCTTTCATAACTATAAAAATTTACGCTTCCTTTCCAATAAATATATCTTTTTTTTTAAAAACGTTTATTAAAAATATAGTTCGTTTCGCGCAATAAGCCGCATTCCTCCTAAAAAAAAAACATTTTCGTAAATAATATTAAATTACTTTTTATTAAAAAAGTAATCAATTTAATTATTTTTATCGGCAAACTACTTTAATAATTTTTAATTTTTTTTTTTACAAATAACGTTTTCGCCAAATCGTTTCGGCAACATTCTTAAAGTCTTTCGCAAATAAGAAAATAATAAAATTAATAAAAATAAATGAAAACCGATCAGTATAAACATAATTAAAACTTTAAATAAGGAAAGTATGCAATTAAAATCGAATAAAACAAATCCCACTTTTACGGATCCTGATTTAAAATTATCAATTATTATAATAACTTTAAACGCGTTACGAAAACCGACGATAAAATCTTTTTTAATAATATAAACAACGTGACGTCGTATAAAACTCTCGATATACAACGAATAAACGTGTTTTAATAGAAAGAAATCAAATATATTAAAAAATCAAAATAATTAAAGAAATTAACAGATATATAAATATAATAATATCGTAATTAACGTAATATTCCTTAAATTCTATCGAATAATAACTTTCGTAACCGTCGAAAATAAAAAAAATTTCAATCCTTTCGTACGCGTTCAAATATGTTAATCGAAAAATTAAACCTATTTTAAACCGAATTGATTTATCGTCTAATCGTTTTTGTTTATAATGACCCTTTAATCGAATAAAAATAAGTTATCGTCGAAGTAATAAAAGAATTTTCCTAGTAAAAATAATAACTAAAAATAAGACCTAATTTTAAAAGTTAATAACTTATATTATTATAATCAATTCCTACTTTCTGTATTAAACTTATTTAAATTTTCACCTTTTTAACATTAATAATAACCATACCAATTATTAACACAAACCGTATTAAAAACTTTATTTCGTCGAAATTATAAATATCCTTTTTCGTAATACCTTATTTAATAATTATATTCCGAATAAAATCAAACCACTTACGAAACACGTTTAAACTTTCGTATAAAACCCTTTAATAATTTATTTTTTAACCTAAATACGTTTCGAATTTTTATTACCGTTTAGCAAAATTAAAAACGTAATTAACCCCGACGCGTCTCGCAGCACGTTACGCATGTAACAAATTCGCCATATTTTCAACATACAAACGCCAAAGAAAAAGTTTTGGCACATTTAAATTAAAAATTCGTTCGATAATCAATTGTTTTTCGGTTGGAGTTAATTTTCGCAAATTAAGAATAATATCGGGCTTTTAAAATTACTTCGGTAATAATATATATCGAACTAAGCTTTTTAATACTAAATTTCGAGATTCTCTTTTTCGCCTAAATAATTAAGTTTATTTTCGATTTTTTTTAAAACGTTCTATATTATAAGTGTTCAATAATACATAATTAAAATTAGGTAATTAAAATATAAACAAAAACGCGTCGCGAACTTATATACGTCACGAGCTTGTATAGTACGTTACATAAATTTTACTTTGAATAAATTTATCGGAAAAATATAATAAATAGGTAAAGAAAGTATTGAAAATCGCAGGACGTTTTAAAAATATAACGCGGTAAAAAGAGGTTAATAACTTAGTAATAACCCCGGCGAACGGCGACGATAAGGTTACGGGTAACGCTGATAATAACGTAGTTATATTGGAAATATCCGCGATAGGACGGTAATAATAAAAACCCCGTATTTCGATTTTAATATTTAAATAACGTACGCGATAAATTCTTCGGAAAAACGGAACGCCCGGAAGACGAAAGGCCTTTACTTTCGTTACAATCTCCCGAATTTCAAAATTAATTGCTATCCTTATTTGTTATTGAAAAAGCCGCAAAATAGAGTTAATTTTTTAAATATTATCGAATAGAATGCGTTAAATTCGATAAAAGAAAAAGGGGGAAAATAATTTCTAAATATCGACGCGCTTGAAAAATAAAGATTACTTAAGATAAGATAAAATTCGTGAAACAAAATATAGACAGCATCTTATTTATTATCAACGTTTATATTAATTAAAGCAAAGTTCGTAAAACGTTTAAAGTTGCCGCGTATCTTGTGAAAATTATGCGGATTAAAAAGAATTGGGAAACACAAAATAAAAGTTAATATAAAGAAAATAAAAAGATAACGTATATAAAAACGGATGTCGACGGCTTTAAGTTTAAGATGTTTACATATATCGTTAAAAGCTTTAATTATCTTTTAATTTTAAAGAAACTTTTGATAAAACGTTACGACGTTATATACATAACGCGGAAATATTTTTTAATGATAGGTATAGCGAGTTATATAAAAGTTTACGGAAAAAGATACAAAAGTTAAAAAAACATCGTACGAACAGCGCGCGAAATTAAAATACTTTTCGTAGCTATATTCGGAAAGGAGTTTCGAAAAATAGAAACTAAAAAAAGGACGAAATAAGATATTTAATTATTGTTAATTACTTTAACATATAGTAATAAACCGTTAGTACCTAAGAACAAAGTAAAATTAATAAAATATTTCCGATTAAATTAAAGATATTTTAGAGATTATTCAATTAAAAAGTAAACCGCGTTTTATTATTTTTGATTCCGGATTAAATTATATAATTCTATTACGTAAAGATAAAATAAGAAATGAGATACCGGCGTTATAAAAATTCTTATATAATACATCGCGGAATAAGTTACTAGCTTTAAGAGAAACCTTAATAGATTTTTTAAATAAGGAATATATCCACGTAAGCAGTTTACTCATAAGAGTTCCGGTTTTATTTATAAAAGAATTAAACGGAAAATTACGTTTTTATTATGATTATTAAACGTTGAACGTAATAAACGAAAAAAGCCGTTATCGTTTACTTTTTATTTTCGAAATTTAAAAGATATATTTATACGTTAAATAATTTACCAAAAAAAATATTCGAAAAACGTTTTATAAAATTAACATTAAAAAAAGCGAGAAATAAAAAAAGGTACTTCGGATTTAATTCGGTTTATATAAGTAAGTAGTAATACTGTTTAGTTTATGTAAAACTTATACGATTTTATAACGGTACGTTAATAAGGTTTTAATAAAATTTCTCGATATTTTTTATTTACTATATATGGATAATATCTTTATTTTTTCCTTAAGATCTAATAAGTATTATATACAAAAGTGGAAAAGGTTTTAAGCTTTTAAAAAAACGGGTTTAAATTTAAATATTTCTAAATACGAATTTGTTATAAAATTAATTAAACATTTAAGACTTATTATAAATACGAGAAAGGGAATACGTATAAATTCTGAAAAGTTAACCGCGATTAAAAAATAAAAATCTTTTATAATATTAAACGACGTCTGAAACTTTTTAAAATTCGCTAATTTTTACAGGGATTTTGTAACTTATTACGCGGATATCGCCGCGTTATTAATAGTTTTAACTAAAAAGAAAATCCCGTTTTAATAAAGAAAAAAGAAAACAATAACGTTCGAAAGTTTTAAAAGGGTTTTTATAACGAAGCTGATTTTGGCGTAATAAATTCTGAAAAGCTTACGGTTTTAGAAATAAATTATTTAAGGGTAACGTATAGAAGATATCTATTTTAAGTTAAGAAATATAAAATATTACGTTTAATTACTTACTATTTTTAACAATTAAATATTATAGAAAGAAATCATAAAATATACGATAAAAGACTTTTAGCGATAATTAATTACCTAGAAGCGTAAAATATAAAGTTACATAACGTATCAACCTCGTTTAAAATTATTACTAACTATAAAAACTTAAAATATTTTATAATTATTAAAAGGTTAAATAAGCACCAAATAAAATAATAAAAAGAATGTTCCGTTTTAGTTTTTAATTCGAATTGCGTGCTGGCCGTTGAAATTTAATGCCGATATATTTTCGCGGCAGAAGTTCAATATATTTATAGAAAATATTAATATTCGGAAAATAAGACGGAGGTTTTAATTAATAAAAAATTAATAAATACTTAAGAAAACGTTTACAATATATTAAAAAAACGGTAACAGTAAATAATATAAATACTGAAAATAACGGGTTCCCCCGGGGAAAGTAACAATTTTAATATTATGAAAACCTTTAGAAAATATTAAATATAACGTTCGAACGTAATTTTTAACAAAACTTAAAGTTATCAATATCGATCGCGGAATATACGTTAAACATTAAAACTTTTCTTAATTCCGAAAACGCTTTAGAATTTTTAATTAAAAACTGCTGAAAGAGCTTTAATTTAAAATACTTACGATTTTTATATAATAAATTACCCGGGTAAGAAAGTTACCATAACGGTATTTACGAAAAGGTTTTTTTAGCTGGGTATATACCGTATAATATAGTAGTTTTATAGGAACCACGACGGATACGGTTATAAAAACGTATAGCGGGATAGGAAAAAAAATCATTAAAGTCGTTACCAGTTTCCGAGCGATTTTATAACAAATTGTTAATCGATTTTATGACGTAGCACACAAGTACGCGCAACACTTTTTTAACACATCTTAATTACTTATTTTTAATTGCCCATGTCTTGATACCAGCATTATGGAACGCTTTAATAAAAAAGCGAAAATAAACCTAGCTATTTAAGTTAAAAAACAAAGCTCGAAACTTAGTTATAAAAAGCTTACTTTTATTTATGAAATGTTATTTTATATTTTAACATATTATTTAATCGGTAAATACGCCCGATCCGATTTTACCTTTTCTTTGCGGAAATTAACGCCGACAAAAAAAAAAAGGTTATCGACCGAATTTTTAACTTAAATACGCGAATGTTTTTTATCTGGCTTTAACATATTAAAAATATGGCCAATTTATTACTTACTTAACGCGGCGCGAAACGCGTTGAAATTAATTAAGCGTTAACCTTTATTAAACGGTAAAAAAAAAAACTTAAAACGCGTTTATTTCGGAAAATCGGTTTTTAACGGATATTATACGAAAATCCAAAAATAGTTCGTAAATAATACGAGTTTGTTCGAGTTATTATCGTAAAATACAGCGTTAAAAATATTTATAATTTCGACCAAATTAAATTTTTAATAAAGTATTTTCTGATAACGGATATGGTAATTATTAATATAAAACGATATAAAATTTTATTTAAATTTAATACAAAATTAAAAAATGTTATAATTATTTAAATTATTAGTATTTAAAGTTAAATTATACCGTTATTTATTATTATAATAAGGAAAAATTATTTTAAAACCTAATTCCATAATAACTTATTATTAACAACCGGTTAAAAAATTGTATTAAATTATATTAACTGAATAACAAACGAATTAAGTTTAAAATAAGTTTAATATTTTAATTAATATATTTGAACATGTATGAAAAAATTACAACGTTTTCTTATTTTTAACGGTTACGAAAGCTACTATTCGACAAAATTCGAAAGATATTACACTAATTATGATATTATTATATTTTATATACCTACGCATTTTTCCCATAAATTTTAACCTTTTAACGTATTTTGTTTTTTTCTTTTAAAACGCGTGTATTTGTTATAAATCGAAAACTTAATATAACGTTATAATATTTATATCGTTAAAAAAACTTTCTTAATAATTTTTACGAGGCGTTTAACGTTATTATAACGTCGAATAATATTAAATCCGGATTTACCATAATTAATTTCGTTTTATTTAATTTTAATACCGTTTTTTTCAAACTTAAAATTTCTTTAATTATGCTTACGCTAACCATCTTCTCGTTAATTTCCGGCGGTTTTATTTCTCCGCCCGCGACAACTCTTAAAAATATCTTAAAAAAATAATAAAACAAAATCGTTATTACAAAAAAAAATTAGAAATTGCTAAAATAACTTACCGATAAAAATGATTAAATTGGTTAAATTTTTAAAGAAAAATTAATTGATACTTTATTATAAAGTTACTTTTTTAAATAAAAAATTGTTTAATTACGCGAAACTTATTATATTTTAAGTAAATATTGGAAAACTAAAAACAAACAGTTTATAAAAAAGGATATTTACTATATAAAAGAAATAAGCTTTTCTAGCCGAAAAAGAAAAAGTTAGTAGAAAAATGCAGCTAATAACGGCTAAAAGTAATTATTGTAAAAGAGTTACAACGAAAAAACGGAAATATAGCGTCTATGGTAAGCCCAGATATAATACGCGTACTTATAATAAAGTTGTAAATACATTTAGCGAAAAAAAATCCGATTAATCTTAATTAATACGATATATTATTATGAAATTATTTAAATTTATTATTACGGAGTGCCAAGAAGTGTTGCGTATACTTGTGAATTGCGCGTGCTTATATGCTACGTTAATAAATTTACTAATTATCTCCGAATACGACCCTTATTTCTTAATAATTATTACCAATTAATTATTTAAAGTAATAATCTTAAAGATAATACGTACCATAAACTTGGAAACATATACGAAAATATTTATTAAAACGTATTAGAAATTTCATACTTTTTTTAAAAATGTTACGAATAATAAATGGATTAATTAAATAAAGAAATTTTCGATTAGGTTTTACGAATTAATAAGAATAGAATAACGCCGTTTTTTCGCATATTACCCCGAAACTAACGGCTTTACGGAAAGAGCTAACTAAAGAATATCAATTTATTTACGAACTTTTATAATATATTCGTAATAAGAAGAAAGTAATTTTTATCCGAGTACGATATTTACGATTAATAATCGAAATACGATTTCGGTAAAATTAAATCCTTTTTATTTATTTTACGGGTAATATACCGACCTAATTCCATAAATTGAAAGTAATTTAATAACTAAAAAAAAGGCGCGCGAAAATAGAAAAATTCGTTAAAAAAGTATAAAAAAGAAAATTATAAAAAAGGACGGAATTGGTTTAAATTACGATAATATCAACCTAATAAATTTAAGAAAAAAAAGGCGAATAAACGTCGCTTTCTTACTGAAAGACAAGAAGTTAACGATGAGGTTTAATTATCCTTAAACAATTATCGCTATTTCCTAACCGTCGAAAACGTTATAGTAATTTTAAACGAAATACGACATAATTAAAATAATTAATTTTTACGTCGGCGAATTCAACATACTTAAGGGGATTTATAACCGCTTTTACGTTAAGTTTTTAAAGCGTATAAGGTACGATTTATTATGATTCTGGGTAAATACTAATGTATAACTTCCTTTAATAGTTTTATAATAAAGGAACAGCCGCAGTATAAAGTTAAAAGTATCCTTTAAATACGGGCTAAAAAATTACGAAAATATTTTAGATGATAGATTTTAATAAAATAATTAAATTACGCGGAATTTACTTAAAAGCCGTTCGAAAAGTTCGCAAATAAAGCGGGCTCACGGGAATTCGAAAAGAAATAAGGTAATATAAGTTTTAAAAACGGGCCTTAACTTTAACGCCTTATAAAGAAACGAGCCGTTAAAAGGATAATTTACGAACGACGCGAAAGGAATATATAAAGTATTTGGCAGCCCCGAAAAAGCCGTTTTAAAAAAGGCTATTGTAATTCATAAGTAACGTAACGTAAGATATATATATTTAATGAATAACGTACAAACAGGGGGTAAGATTATTTCATAAAAAAGGTACGCCGGCCGATTTATTAATTCTCAAAAACTTAAAAATTTATAATTTACCTAAAAAGGGTTATAATTTTGAAATTGCGTATAATAAGCGTAAAAGACTTATATATTTAATTTTTACTTTATTCTTTATTGTTAATTTTAACGCCGGTATTAACAACTTTTTTCTCGATTATTTAAACCGCAATTACGACATTTGCAAACACGGTAACAATACGAATACCGATAATTATTAAGTCGGCTTATAAAGTAATTAATAAATAAAGCCCGAAGAATTTAAACGTATCTTAAAAAAAATTTTTACATAACGGAATTAATTATTTTTATATTCGATTTAATTTTTATGTATATAAGGTAACGGGGAAAATCAAACTAAATACTTAAGTAAGAAATAGGTAACGCGTAAGTACCGGATTAATAACGTAAATTTACCTTTTTACGCGTAATATACGAAAACTTGAATCGAGAGCGTGGAATTTTAACGCTTACCTTTTTCTAAATACGGACGAAAATTTAAAATATAATATTAATAATTAAAAAATGATATAAACATGGCGTAAAAGGTACGGATGTATTAAGGTTACGATAATCGTACGCGAGAACCACCTTAGAAAATTATTAACTATATTACATAATTTGAAAATATTAATAAGTTACGTAAAAATAACGTTAAAAAACGTATAAAAAAGCAATAAAGGATTACGTTAAGATAATTATAGTTATTTTTAACATAAATATAATAACGGATAACTCTTTTACTTAGAAAAACGCAAACTGGAATTATATAAGAATTACGTAATTACCGCGTATAATTAACGCATCTATTAGCTTAATTTACATAAAACGTATTCGGGTTTTCCATAAAATACGTAACGTAAATAAAATAAAGTATATTTCGAATACGAGAGGAATACGTATTTAACATAACGCGGGTACATATTGTAATAACGGTAACGGCGGCATCCCGTATAATAAGACCGGGTTTCGGTATAAATTTCTCAAGCTGACAGGATATTATTAATAGCGTTACTGCGTATTATTAATTAATAAACCGTTAATAAGTAGCGTAAAAAACCATATTATATCACGTTTTAAAAGTCTATTTATCCAATTAAATAATTATTATAGGAAAGAAAACCGGAAAATAAATGAAAACGTAAATACTTCTTTATAAATAAACTTATTTAACGCATAATTAGCCTACCGCCTAAATTAAAGCTATGCCAGAAATCGCTAAACCCTTAAAATTTAAACTTATTAAAAGTTAGGATTAATAAAATCGCTAATCCTGCGCCAAGCTAAACCCCTTTGGGAAGAATAAGAGGGTGATATAATAAGGCTATACAAAACCTTATTAAAGGCACCAGCTGGAACCGTTACCAAACAGCGCTAACGCCGCGCTACATATTTTAGCGCGTACATAGAATTTAAATCTTCTCTTTTCTTTTTTTGTTAGTTAGAAAAAAACTCTTTTCAGGCGACTGAGTGCAGATCACGCAGGTGCAGCCTATTACAGTATTAACAATTCTTTTATTTACTTTTATTACTGTTATTGTCTTACCGGTAAAGAGTTTCAAAACTATTAATAATATAATATAATCAATATTAAGTAAAAAAGATTATTAGAAAACAATTAAATAAATTAATTTTATAATAAAAAGTTATATAATATTTTACTATAAATCCGTATAATACGAAAAGAGAAACCGTAATTATATTAATTTAATTATATCTTTATTAAATACTAAAATATTCAAAATTTTATTTAATATATAAAAGAAAATCTTTTTAACTAAAAGAATAAGAAAAATACTTTAAATAATAGATAAAGGTAATTAGCGTACAAGGATTAGAAAAAAAATAACTATATAACATTTACGATAAACTTGAACATAATATACGTATTTATTAAAAAATTATAAAAACGTTTAATTATAGGATTTTCGAATAATTTAAATTTTTAAATTATTTTATATTGAATTTATATAAATTTATTAATAAAGACTTTTAAAAACCGGCCGGCTTACTTATGTAGCACGTTAGGGTTTTATAAATATCACATTTTACGAAACTAGATAGGTAATAAATATGTAATTCATTTATAAAAGGGCGGCGAAAAATACTTGTACATAATTTTTACATATTTAATATTATTGTATAATTTATATAAAGATTTCTAAGAGAATCTAAATGAAAATATCGCATTTAAAACAACTATAGTTTTAAAATTTTGTAATATAACAATAGTTATTAGGGTTCTAACATTGAAATATTCGACAAAGGTTACCCCTTAACCCCTTATGAGAGATATAGACCTATTAGACGGTTAAACGGTGCTAACTCCGAGGCGTATAAGACTTGCTCTCAGGTGTACGAAGCTTAACAAAGCTTAGTAGGCAATATCTAAAAGAGGTAGAGGGCCGGCTAAAAATAATAAGTTTCAGATAGCTACTAAGTCGGGGCAAGGATCTTAAAAATCCAGCATATACTTAACTTAGATAATTGGCGCCATGCTGAAAATTAGGTACCTAAGCCACTACCAAAGGCACCGGTTTTTTTTTAGGTAAAAAACGTTTAACCCTTATACTCGTCAGCCCGTTCTCTATCGAATCAGGCCTTCAATGTTATGACACAACTGGTCGGACCTCGGAAGGCGGTCTCTTGGCGAAACCGTAAAACAGAACCCAAGTGGGTCAAGTTACGTAAAGTGGATTTATAGGGATTTAATAAATTTATCTAAATCTGTTAATAATTATATATATATTATTCGTTACTTATAATTAGATAGTAATAACTTATAATATAATTTCGTTACTCAAAATATTTTTAGTATTACGAAACGTAATTAAGTTATTTTATTACTTAATTTCTTATAATATTTTACTAACGTAACCCGTCGACTTAAGTTTAATAATTAATTAAGTAACTTAGCCGTTATACGTTATAAATTTTTATTTAATAATACTGTTAAACTTTGAGCAATATTTCGATAATATATTTATTAGCAAATAACCTACTTACAAAGTTTTTGAAAATAAAAATATAAATTCGGATAATAAGAAATAATCGCCTTGTTTAACCAAAAAAAATCTTTCGACGTTTAGACCTTATGAATTAACGTATTGGTTAATTCGAGTAAAATAATTCGGACTTTATTTCGACATTTTAGGTAATTCGAGTACTTTTTAAATAAATACGATAAATACCTAATAAAAAATTTACTAACACGGGTTAGCTTATTTAAATAATACCTATTAAGAAAATAGAAAAAATGTTAAAATTTTTTAAACTTAAACCTTTTAATAAAATGTTTATTAAGTTATAATTATTTTTTACTTAATACCGATCGTATTTTACATATTTTTTAATACGATTTATTATTTTAATTGTACGGGTTAAATTTGCCGCCGGATAATTTTTCGTTTATACTGTTACCTAATTTAAACCCGTTATAAAAAAAGATATTACGGTACTTTTAAAATAACAAACCGCGGAAATAATAAAAATTTGTAACAATTATAAAAAATTCGAATAAACTTTTTTGAAAATTTTTGAAATAATAAACAAAAAAATAAAAGCGGAAATTAAGATTTGATAATTATAATAAAAAGGATTTACTTTTAGTTATAGTAACGAATTAATTTAACATTTTTCGAAATTTAATTAACGATAAGAAATATTAATAACTCTGTTTTTTATCGACTAGAAACGATTATATAAAGTTAGCCCCTAAGAAAATAATATTTATAAAAAAGCCCCTTTTATTATTATAAATAGTATATATATTACTTATAAAAGGAAATGATTTAAAAAGGATTTAATTTACCCATACGATAATTAAGTACTAACTTTTATCTATGGCTAATTATTACCACAAATTATAAAAAAAGAAAAAAGATTTAACAAATTTGGCTTAATTTACAAAGAATTTATAAGGAAATAATAAAAATATCTTTACGTAAAATATTCTTTATACCATGGAAAAATAATTTACATAATAGGACTAGAAAATGCGGTAATAAGCAAAAAAATATTTTAACTAAAAAACATAATCGAACTATATAAAAATCGGATAACATAATTCCGTAATGAAATAAAAAAAAGCACGAAATACGCATTTATCAGTTACAAAAATAAATTAAATAGTAACGATATATTATTAAATAATTACAAAACCAAACGGACAATTTCGGGAAACGAATACGTTAATTTAAATAATACCTAAAAAAGGAAAGTTATTTATTCAAAAGCCGCAAAATGGTAAAACTTAAAAAAACTAACAAACACTTGCAAAAAAGGCTTTAATAACAATAAGAGATAACGATAACCATATTATTTTAAAAATACGGATTAAAACATATTAATATACTATTATAGTAAATAACAGAACTTTAAAAAGTAATTATATGATATTTAAAGTAATTAAATAATTTAAATTACCATAAAAATATAAAAGAAATCCTTATATTACGAACATTACCGAAAGTTAACTTTTCCTTTACGATAATAAAAAAATTGCGCGCGAAATTAATTATTTCGATATGTTTATTTTAACAAGATATATAATATTTAATTTCAATATCGTACTATTAAGGAATTACGATAAAATCTTAAATTTAATATAATTACGTTAATATAAACCCTTAATTAATTAAGTAATTAATTAAATGAAACTTTTTTTATAACCTAACAATAAATACAAAAAAAACGATAAAAATCTTAACATTTAATTAAAGGTAACGACGAATACCGGTATAAGGATATAACAAAAACCTTACCACCTAAAAAAACACGATATAAAAAAAATAAACATTATAACCGAATACGACTTATTATTATTATTATTGAAGCAAAACTACAATAATTAAATAACGATTTATAGCAATAACCCCAAAAACTAAAAGAATTAACTAATATATCATTATAATATTACTAATACGAACGTTTATTTCGAAAAAACTCGAAATAAAACTACCAAAACATGATAAATAAAATTACCAAATTATCCTAAAAAAACAATATTTACTAAGTTTTATCCTATTTACAACCTTATTAAAACGGAACTATACGCATTTAAAAAATACTAAAAAAATCAACTTAAATAAAATAAATTCGATTATTTAAAATATGAATTAAATACCCTATATTCTTTATACCCTATAAAAATAAAAAATTAGGATTAATTATAGATTACCGACAACTTAATAACGTTACTATTAAAAACCGAATATTACCCCCCTTAATTAATAAAATAAAAAACCGCTTCCATAAAACTTAATAATTTACTACCTTGAATCTCAAAAACGGATATAACTTAATTCGAATTAAAAAAGGCCACGAATAAAAAATAACGTTTCGGATTAAATATAGCCTTTATAAATACTTCGTTACCCTTATAGAACTTACTAACGTACTCGTTATTTTTTAACACATAATTAATTACATCCTTAAAAAACATTGTAATATCTTTATAATATATTACCTTAATAACATTTTTATCTTTTTAAAAACTAAACAACAACATAAAAAATACGTTTACAAAATATTATAATTATTACAAAACGCTAACTTACTAATTCACGCGGAAAAAAGTTAAATACTTAAGCCATATTATCACTTCCGGACATATCAAAATAAACCCCAAAAAGACTACTATAATACGAAATTAAACAACGCCTATTATAATCAAAAAAGTACAAACCTTCCTTAAATTCGCCAATTACTATCGAAAATTTATTAAAAACTTTAACCGGATAATAATACCTTTAAACAAATTTACTAAAAAAAAAATTCTAATAAACGCCAAAAACGGAAAAAAACCTTCTAACAAATTAAAAAAACAATTACTAATTAACTAATATTAATTATATACGATCCCAATCGCTTAATAAAAGTAAAAAGCGATATATTCGATTATACTTTAAACGTGATAATTGGATAATAAAATAATTAAAATATATTATACCTTATTATTTTTTTTTTCAAATTGCAAAACCCCGAATTACAATATACTATCCCCGACAAAAAACTTTTAACTATCGTTAAAATATTTCGCGAATTTAAATACTTCCTTAAAAGCAACTAACATTAGGTTAAAATCTATACGAATTATAAAAATCTTACCCAATTTATCACGATCAAAAAACTTACAACACGACAATTTCGTTATACAAAAAAGCTAACAAAATATAATTTTATTATTATCCTTAAAAAAGTTTAAAAAACGGAAAAATTAACGTATTTAACAAACGACTAAACCTTAAAAAAATAATTAAGATTAATTACGCAATTTTCGATATTACCGGAGAAAAATAATTACGTTTACGATAAATCGTAACTATATAAATATTATTCTAGAATATTTATTAAAAAATTAAGTTATATAGTAACAACTTACTAAAAAAAATTAAAAATTAAACAAAACACAAATCCTAGAAAATTATTAAAATAATTTAATATATGTCGGCAGTTGGTGCTTTGAGGTACTCCCGGCTGGTGGGTCAGGCTGTAGGATGCAACCTGGGACACCCTTTATCTGGAAGAAGTTTTTTAAGCATGGATTTGGATATGTAATAGGAGCTTGGCCTAGACGTTTATAGTCTAGAGAAACATTAATCTATAGTTTGCGCCAGGCTACTACATTTGATTATTATAATTATTAACATGGTAATATCTTTTGGTTGTTAATTAGTATTTAATACGTTAAACGAAGTGGTTATTTACAAAATTAAATTAACGGAAAAAACGCGAAACTTTAAAGCGAGTTGCTTAATTAACAGAGAGTTTAGTAATTGACGATAGCAAGCGAATAACTAATCCCCGGGTAGCTTCTTGTTGAATAAAGCGGCTTATTAGAACCTTTATTTCCTTTTCTCTAGCAGGGACTTTCCTACGATAGGAGCGTTCCTTAGGACGAAAAATATTACAGTAAGGAAAAGGTGGAATAATAGAAGCCTACATCAAGTATGGCGGTAAGAAAAAGACCTGCTTTTAGGGCGTTTTTAAAAGGTATCCCACTAACTTAATTACCTTAATAACTAAGGAATAAACGATACAAAACCTTTATCCAAAAATAATAAAACGTTAATAACCTGAACAAATTTTATATCTCCTTAGGTATTAATATAAGCGGTATCAGACGCGACGTTAGAGCACGAAAAAATAAGTATTAGCAGGTTAAAGATAAAGTTAAAAAGCTAAAGCAATAAAACGAAAAATTAAAACTTCAGAACCAAAAAACCGGTGATACAGTAAACCGGCTCGAAGATACGATAATTCAGCTGTTAGATACGTTCCAACGACAGAAGACGCGGAATTTTAAAAGCTTGCATAGCATTAATATGCAACCGAAAGCGTTAGAAGCGCCTTACCACTTGAGGTTAAGGCAGGTGGCTTCAAAGAAGTACCTATCGCCTTGGAAAGCGATATGGAGGAGATCAACCTATTGAGAGAAGGCGAAACGAAACCTAGGAGGTGGTCCATAGAGAAGCCTAACCCCCTGGACCCCCCGAAGAGATAGAAGAGCAAGCCATCCAAGGGGGTGGCACGTAGTAACCCTGATGATTTAAACAGTTCCTCCTCGGATTCGTCTGGGGGTTCCCCAAAAAAGAAGAAAGGCCATCATAACTCCCCCAGTAGTGGCTCTAGCAACTTAAATAGTTCCAGCGAGTTAGGAGTTAGCAAGAACAAAAACTCCAGTAATGAAAATATTAAGCTGCGTTGGAAACGTTTTGATTTCTTCCTGGACAAGAAGAATCACCTGGCAGGCTGGGCTAACTGGGAGCTTTAAAGCAACGCCTTAAGCCTTATAATAAAAAAAATCGGCTACGTGGACGGGATAAAGCTAGGTTAATTAAATCAGTTACGTCTAGCAAAGGCCATTATCAAAACCTGCAAAAAGGCGCCCTTAAAGTTGATTACAGGTATTAAAAAGGGTACGAAAATGCTAAGGACGTTCCGGAAAACCTATGTAACGATAGGCAAGTCCCGGCAAAGGTCCTTTTAGAAGGAGCTTAATAAGGTTATTTACGACGGAAAAAACCTAATACAGTTTACTATTAAGTTTTAAAAGCTTTTCCGGGAGGTGAAAAGTTATGGCATGCGATTTGAAACGGAGGAATAGATTACCATGTTCCTTATTACTGTAAAGGACCGCGCTGGCAATTGGTGCAAAACCATTTAGTTAATGCTACGGCAGACGGATTATTTCTTCTAACAACTGATTAACGATTTTAACAGCGAATTTCATAACCGATTTAACAAGAAAAAAAATAACGGACGGCCCGCTAACGCCCGGAAGGGCAAGGGTAATAACGCCCGAGATAGCAAGCCCGCATGAAACAAAAATGGGCAGCCACTTTGCTTTAATTATGGCAAGTATGGGCACATGGCGAAAAACTGCCCTAAGCCATAAAAGGACAAGAACGGCAAAGGCAAAAAAGGAAAAAGTGGCAGCTAGCGTTAGGGCAACAATAGTAGTAATAGCAGTTAAAACAATCGAAGTAATAGCTTTCGCAATACCCGTGGCGGTAGACAAAGCGAAAAGCAGTTTATCCCTGAAGGCCTGAAAAACCTGTACCGATTAGACGGAAAGACCTTTAGCGCCCACATCGACGATCAACAGCTTTAAGACCTTATGCGGTAATATAATAAGATAATTCAAAAGGCTGATACCACCGTAGCTTCAGTGTTCGAAAGCGCTAAAACAGCTAAAGCAATTAAAGCTGTAGCAGTTAACTGCACTAATTGCACAGAAATTAATAACCCTAAGCGCCCTAAGTTACAGATAACCCAAAGCCCTAAACTACAGATAACTTAAAGCCCTAAGCTGCAGGGAACCGACTATCCTGAACTACGGCTACAGGCGACCGAAAGCATTAAGCTTTAGGTAATTAAGTGCCCTAAAGTTATAAATACCAATTGCGCTGGAGTTATAATAATTAATAACGCCGACAGCCTTATCAGAATTAAGCCATAAGTAACTAACTGCCTTGTTATAGGCAGCGCCATGTTGTTGCATATGCATTTATTTACGGAAAACGATAAAAACAAGTTATTTTGAGATTTAAGAGCGAACGTTAATATTATTAACAATATCGGCGACTTCGAAAAGGATACCATATTAGATATTAGGTTTAAGGGAATTTATATTATAACAGGCGGAGGGCCTATAACTGCCATTTCCATTAATACTGTGAAATAACCCTTAAAAGGCCCCTATAAAGAAAACAACGAGGTTATAGTTAAGTATACGTTACATATCAGCGACTTCCCGCTAAAGGTATTCTTTAAAGAGATATTCTATAGAAAGGGAGGTTACCTGGACAGAAATACCCTGGTTAGCCCTAATGGGACTAAATTGATAACCATTAACGTTCCCCGCAAAGGATTTTTCTTATAGCTTTATAAGAAACCAAAGCTTACTGTTAAAGGCCCAAAATCCCTAAACGATAATTATTAATAAGGATACGGGCTAAGGGGGCCATTTGGTAAAAAGGACGGCGGTAACCTGGTTAACGACTTAAAGGACGCCCTTATTAAGGCCTCCAGGTGTGGCAGGGTTTTTATAACTAACGAAGTTATAAAAAAAATCATTTTTTGGTACCGCCGCCTTTACCACCTCAATATTAAACGATTAATTTGGGCCATTAAGAGGTTTACGGGAATAAATCTAAATTCTAGCGATATAAAATCGCTTCCCTATACCGTATATAACGAGGGAAAGATACGGAAAATACCATCTACTAACCTTTAAAGAAAAATAACTTACGTAAGAGAAATTATTTAATGCGACGTAAAAGCCGTTAAGCTTGTCAGCATCGAAAATAACGGCTATTTCGGGCTTATTACAAACGATTTATCGCGATATAAGTAGTATTATTTATTTAGGATTAAGGACGAGGTCCAGGAAAGCTTATGTACGTATATTACGCGAATAATTAAACGTTTGGAAACGTTGCTTTTAGATACGGGGGGTAAAAAACGAATAGTACAAATTTTACGCCTTAACAGCGGTAAAAAGTTTGGCGTAATAAAGATCGAAAATTTTTGCGCTGTAAAAAGTATTAAGTTGGTAATTTCTAACGCCTATAATTAATATCAAAACGAAATTGCGGAGCGCGGTATATAGTTTTTTTAGGACGAAATACGCGCAATAATAACGCAGATAAAAATATTAACATATTTCTGAGATTTTATAATAGAGGCTATAACGCATACCGTTAATAGAATTAGGTAATTAACAGTGGAAGATATGATACTAATCGAATGTTTTAAGGACGCGTTCGAATTTAACCCCAAAAGGTCCTATAAGCCTGATAACAGTTACCTGCGGATTTTTGGCAGTAGGTATATAGTGCTGATCGATAAAAACTATAGGACTAGGTTAGAGAAGCTGGTAGCCCGTAGAGCAAAGGGAGTATTGCTAGGCTACTAGGGTACATATAACTATAAGGTTTGGCTGTTAAAAAGCGGCAAATTACTGACAACACCGCATATCACTATTTATGAAGATCTGGAAAAGCTAGGATAGCCCTTTAACCCGAAGGATATTATTTGGTTATTCCCGCAGCCCGTACAGAAGCGTTTGAGACACCGTTAGGGTCAGAAACAGGGCGTTGGAATGCAGAATAAGGACGATAACGTCGTTTTAAAGGACGATACAAACCAGGAAACCAAGTAAATCAAGCCTAAAAGGGGACGCCCAAAAAAGACGGTCCCCGAGCTGTATACCCTAAAAGCCTCGGACGAAGCCCTAAAGTTGATGCGTAAGCTAAAGCTGGTTTTGACCTAAAAGGGCGATAATTTGGATAATTTAGTTAACCCGTACCCGTACCCCTTCCATTTCCACCTACTGTTAACTGATGTCGACGATGAAGACGGTTACAGGCTGTATGCTGTGGTGGATAACGGCCTGTTACTAAAGGAAGTAATAGAAAGCCCAGAACGCGAAATATAGCTTAAAACTATTTTTACTAAAATTAAGGAAAACCTATAACGAAAAACTTTCTGTTTTATACTAGATAATAGGGGCTACGGGTATCTAATGGACGCCAAATAGGTGCTAAGAAAGAAATATACGTCCATAGAAAAACTAAAAGAATATAAAGCCCGTATCTGCGTTAGGGGATTTACTTAACGAAAAGGTATTAATTATAACGAAATAACAACTAGTATTATAAGGGTTATCTATTAGAGAATTTTAATGGCCTTGGTTATTGTCCTGGATTAGCATATAATTTAAATTGATTTTATCGCTGCTTATCTAAATGGCAACCTAAAAGAAAATATCTACATAAAGTAATTCCCTATATTAAAAAAATATTTTGACACGTACCTAAAGAATAAGAAGGTATACCAGTATTACCCTGAAAAGGTTATTAAGCTAATAAACCTTTTATATGGCCTAAAGTAGGCCGGGGTTATTTGGTAGAAAAAAGTTAAAGAGATACTGACGAAGCAGGGTATTCGTCTATTATTTTTAAATAATGCGATTTACCGTAACAATAAGTTAAGGGACGTTATCGCTTCGTACGTTAACAATTTCCTGCTTATGGGCCCTAATTTATAACGCTTAAAAAATACTGCTAATAAAATTACTAAAAACGTACCTATCAAAAACCTAGGTAATGCTAATTAGTACCTGGGCGTACGAATTATACGTTTGGCATTTTACTGGAAACGTCAAACTGAACTAGTAATAGTACATTAAGAAAATATTAAAATTACTGGAACTAGATGCCATACGGTACCAACTTACGCCATTCGTTAAAAATTACTTGCAGCACGTAATAAGGAACGAAAAAAACGTGGTTAGCAAAAAAAACACCGACGAATACGCGAACCTTGTAGGAAAATTTAACTTCTTTAATTGCATTAACAAACCGGATATAACGTTTGCAACGTTAATTTAGGCTAGATTTATAGGTAACCCGTTACCTAAGCACTAGAAATGTATCAAATAATTACCACGATACCTAAACAGTACCATAAATTTGTCGTTTCGATACCGGAAACTAAACGAAAAGCACCCGTATAGGAAGTATAATAACTTAAGCCTATTCGGAGCAATAAACATAAGCTTTACAAATAATAAATCAACTAAATCCACTACAGGCTGCGTATTTTTCATAGCTGGGGCACTCGTTTTGTGGTTTTCAAAGCTACAGGGTATTATTACTAAATATACCACTAAAGCAAAATACGTAAGGGTAGGAATAGTTATAGCTAAGGCTGCCGGGATCAAGAACTTCCTAACGGAGTTAAAGCTTATGCCAAAAGGCCCCATTCCCATACTGGAGGATAATATAAGCGCGTTAAAGTAGGTGACAAAACCCAAATAACCCGAAGAAAACGCCATATTTAGCTGGAGTACCATTACGTACGGCAGAAGGTACAAAAGGGAAATATTTATTTCCAATACGTTAAAAACAAAGATAACCCAGCAAATGGGCTTGCGAAACCCCTGGATAGAGCTAATTTCGAGCGATTCGTAACGAACTTAAAACTTAAAAAGATACAGGAGATTAATATAAGGCTTTAATTCCTTAACAGATTAAAACTTAGTTAATTGTTTTCGAGGATATAGTGGCCGAAATCACTTAAAGCAAAAGGGCGTATCGGCAGTTGGTACTTTGAGATGCTCCCGGCTAGTAGGTTAGGTTACAAAATGCAGCCTGGGACACCCTTTATCTAGAAAAAGCTCTTTAAGCATGGATTTGGATATGTAATGGGAGCTTGGCCCAGACGTTTGTAGTTTAGAAAAACATCAACACACAGTTTACGCCAGGCTACTGCATTTGATTACTGTAACTGCTGACAATATAAAACATATACCAATATTAACTACATAAATACTCAAAAATTAAAAAAAACCCGAAAACGTTTTTAATAAACATATTACATCCTTAAAATAAAGAACATAATATAAAAAGTTTTACGCTAATATAATACTTACACCAAAATAAAAATACGATAATATAAACCTTATAAAAATTACAACAATTATTAATTACAAAACGACCATAAAATTTTATCATAATAAATTTTATTATCAAATTTCTTTTATCAAAAAACCTAGCTACGGATATATATTACGATAACGTTTTTATAATCGTCGACCGATTCACCAAATTTTCCTATTTCCTACCTTATAACGAAAGCACAAACGCCGAACAAATAACGTATATTTTTTTAAAAAATATTTTCAGCATATATAAATTACCGTATAAAATTATTTTAAATAAAAAGATTACGTTTATCTTTAAATTTTAACAAAACTTAATAACACAAATTAACCTAAACTATAAATTATTTAATACTTTTCGACTTTAAACGGATAAATAAATAAAACGACAAAATTAAATATTTAAAACATACCTACGATATTGCATTAATTATAAACAAAATAATTAGGTTAAAAAATTATCAATAACTTAAGTAACGTACAATACCAGTTATCACGAAAATATTAAGACCACTTCATTTATAGCTAACTTTAAATTCACTCCAAAAATTGACAAAAAAGTCCAAAAAAACCGCTTAATATAAAAACTATCTTTATATTAAAATAACTTAAATAATTACAATAAAAAATAAAAACGGAACTCGACTTCGTAAGAAATCAAATAAAAAAACATTACAACCGAAAACGGTTAAAAAAATCAATTTTCTCAAAAAGGAAAATAATTTACCTAGATACTAAAAACATTTAAACAAAACGCCTAAACTAAAAGCTCGATTTTAAATACATTAAATTGTATAGAATTATTAAGAAAATCTCAAAAAATAATGATTAATTAAAATTTCCACTCAAAGTTAAACTCCATCCAATCTTTTATATATCCATATTTAAATTAATAACAAATACCATTACAATATATACCCAGTAAAACGACGTAAAAATAAAAAAAAGCCGGTATATAAAAGAAAAAGAATTATTAATATGCGAAAAATCAATGAACTTACACAATACCTAATTAAATAAAAAAATTATCCGAATTCCAAAAACATTTAAAAATTCGCAAAAAACCTTATAAGTATTTAACAATTACTAAAAGGTTTCCATCAACAACGGCGGCACCAAAAATAACATCCCAATCTAAACCGCTTACAAAAAAATACCCCATATAGTTAAAATCAAAAAAAAAACCTTAAAAATTAACGGTCTTAAATTCGGCCATAATACGGTTTGTTTCCTCCTTTGTATTTCGATCCTCCAACTTATCCAAACTTTCTACTCTTTAACGGATTAATTTAACGCTTCTTACGAAAAAAAAACTTATTATTTTTCGTTACGAATAAAACGCAAAATTTATTCGGAATTTTCAAACGCTTTTTTTTTATATCGTTACGCAATTAAAGGAAACGTTCTTATATAACCTATTTTTCGCGGTCCAAACGGTCCTTAACATGATTAATATTTTCTAAAAAGTTAAAAAAACCGTTTATTTATTATAACGGCGGTTATAAAAAAAGATACATATAACGTTTAAAATCCTCGATTATAACGTATTTAAGTTTTTTTTTAAAGCAAAAGATATACGGCATAACTTCGAAACCAAATTTAATAATATAAGAAGTAAAGAAAATAACGCTTTCCTTTTAATTAAAACGTTTACGAGGTTTACGGTTAACGATATAACTTAACATGGTAAAAAAAAAATTTACCCAAAAATCTTCGAGACGAAAATTTGGAGAAAAAGGAATCGTATTATAACATAATTAATCGGACCTCGGAAAACAATCTTTTAACGAAACCGTAAAATAGAACCTAAATAGGTTAAATTATGTAAAGTAAATTTATAAGGATTTAATAAATTTATTTAAAATTACAATTATGAATATATAAGAATTTAATAAATTTATTTAAATTCATTAATAATTATATATATATTACTCGTTACCCATAGTTAAATAATAATAGCTTACAATATATTTTCGTTACCCAAAATACCTTTGGCATTATAAGACGTAACTAAGTAACTCTATTACTTAGTTTCCTATAGTACTTTGCTAATATAAACTCGTCGACTTAGGTTTAATAGTTGGTTAATTAGCCTAGCCGTCACATTTAAAAGGCGACGTAATCTCCTGCGCATTATTAACCTAATACGTCTCGAACCCTTTCTTATTAAGAAGTTCGATAAATAGATAATGAAAAACTAGAGCTAAATCTGCGGCTAACGATAATAAGGCGTCTCGGAAAAGTAACCCTAAGCATTAAATAAATACGGCAATCATTATACGTTATCATTATACCCCGTATCTAAATCCTATAAACTTATTAAAACTTAGGTTCCTAACTTTAAGGAATATATCTTATCTAAAAAAAGATAGCGGGTTAGCCCTTATAATAAACTCTAAAGAACGAACCAAAATCGTTTCGTAATATTTAACATTTTTAATTAAATTAAATTCTGGAGATTAGCGCCCGTAAGGCGTAACGGGCGAATCCTTAATGTTATTGCCCTTTGCAATACCGGCATATCCGATTACAACGCCCGGCAGGGCTAAAATAAAGAATTCTAAGCGCTCCAAGCCAGCTTTAAACAGCTAATATACTACGGGCCAGGGCTTGATAACGTAGCCGTAGCTATAACTCTAGCCTCGAGCTTTTAAGAATATGGCTAAATTTAACACGTTAGGATGCCTTTAAGGAGTTAGATAAACTCTTAGTTAACGAACGGCAAAGTCGCCACTAGCTAACCCTAGGGCCTATCTGTCATTTTAGAACATATCTTTTAAGACTAACAAAACACCAACCGGCCTAACTATTATAGTTTGCTAAAGCTCGATCCGTTGTTCGACTTTTCGATAGGGAAGGGTAAGCGGCTAAAGGACTTTTCAAGCACCCCCTCTTTAAAGCCTTATAGTATGTTTAAGTAATTCCTAGCTGCCTTATTATTATTAAACTTATTAATAGATAAACTTAAGTACTAGGCAACTTATAAAACTTTATTATACTTAATGTCTTAGATATAATACGGTAATATAATAGCTGATATTAATTAGTCCGAAAGGTACCGTTATAATGATACGCTAAACCGAAATGAGAATAGTACGTTTTTATGCCAGTTTTAATAGATATGCCCCACAGGCTGGGTGTTAGCGGGTCCGTGTTTAAATTTAGAGCCACTCTATCCCAGCTATATTTTATTTTTCCTAGGCACCTTAACAGTTGTCAGCTTCCAAGTCGTTTGTAAGTTACCTACCCATACGCCTTAATACCTGCAACATTTCCGTTCACTTAATATTATATGTATTTTGTAACGCTTTTAAATAATACTGGCGTTTTAACAATATATTTATTTCGCTTTAATGCTATATAAAGTGCGGCGTATTATAAGAATATATGGGGGAAATTAATTAATTCTCCGTTAGGTTAAGTAATTTTTAACCTCTTTAACCTTTTTAACTTTCTTAACTTTTAATTTTTTAAAGATATTATCAATATTATGGTAAGCATAAACGCCGGCGTCAGGAGCTTCGTCTCGGGCTTTATCAATGAGTTGCCGTTTTACAACGCGAACTGCAAGGAATTGCGACGAGAAATCGTGATGTTGGAAAATGTTGATTTGATTGGATATTGCACCTGGAACCTTTACCATATGGATGTGGGGTGGCATAGGCGAGTCTCATACAACTTATACGGATGTGGGCAGCTGCGAAGGGTGGCAGGAAAAATAAATTATAGCCGGAATAGGGTGGCTCTAAATTTAACCATGCGGGCGCAATTCACCATTTTGAAGACGGTGCGCAACCGTTTCTATTCTAGCGTTACAGCTGTTTCCCTCTACTAATAGTTGGTACTTCATCATAAATCGCATTCATTATAAGTTATAAAGAATTTATATAGTAATAGTAGCACCAAACGGCTTGTATTCTAGCACACAACCTCGATTCTCCCTAGACTCAACGTTTTGTGAAGTAGCGGCTATGAAAACGACCTCATTCAACTGTACCGTCCAATTTTCATGAGGGTGAGGGGTCACGTGAGGAAGCTCATTTTGTGGGCCGCGCGTGGCATGGAGGATGCCATTTTTGGATCCCAAACCTCCAGTCTTGGAGGCTTCTATACCAAGTAGGCATCATTTATATGCACAATGTCGGCTCTACACTAAAAATTCGGCCAGCGAATTTGTTCGAACATTTGCCTGCGGCACGCGTAAATCGGTGTCCACCCTTCTGATATCACGCCCGAGAAACACAGTCTGGTCTGTCTCAAACAACGGACGGCCGCCTAGTAATCGTCATCCACATGTCTTCAAAGTGGCTCACGCCTCCCTTGACTATATATCTTGCCGGCTCTCGCGCGTTCTCGATCTCCGCCTTAAACGTTCGCAGAAATAGCAACGGGCCTTTGTATAGCTCCATCATGGCAATGTCTTTTCCGAGACATACTCGCGTCCCGTACCCGAAAGCCATGTTGTACTTCTGATACTCTTTCGCCTTGTCCGAGTCCAACCACCGCTCAGGTCGGAACTCGTCTGCGTCCGGCCCGTACAAGTTGACGTCGCGGTGCACGAGCCACGGGTTGCACGTCACCTCGGTGCCCTCGGGGACGAACTTTCCCGAGAGTTCTAAGCCGCCTTTGGGCGCGAGGCGTGGGAAGATGTTCGGCGCTGAAGGGTTGAGGCGCATGCTCTCCTTGACGCAGGCGATGTAGTACGGGCAGTTGGCCGAGACCTCGTCATACTGCGGTATCGCGGACAGCTTATTGGAACGGGTCGCCTGATCGATCTCGGCCATCAACTTCTCGTACACATCAGGATTTAAAAAGAGATGCAGCATCATTGCTTGGAAGGCTGTCCCAGTCGTGTCAGCCCCGGCGAGAAGGACAAGAAGAATCTCGGCTTTGATATACGCTAGATCCAAGGGCTGGCCTTGCTCATCTCGAGCCTCGATAAAACTGGTGCGCTCAGTCAGCGAAATGACAACATCACCATGGATAGTGTGACACATACGTCTGAAGCAAATCGATCCTACCGCCGGTAGTGCCGGCCTCAATATCCTTGAACCGCTTCTCGATGAGACGGTCCCGGAAGCGCATTAGGGTTCCGACGCCTGATTCCTGCTCTGGACTTGCCACCAAGTACTTGCCCAAGAACGTACTCTTGACCCAATTGGTGAACGGGTAGAGGCGTGCCATGATGCCAAATGGGACCAACCCGTCGTGGATCCCCTGGATCAGACCCTCAACATCCTTGCCCTGCTCGACAAAACCGAAGGGAGCACCGAAACCGACCGATGAAATCACATCATATGCCATATAGACTGCCCAAGGAGAGAAGTCGAACTTCTGGTGGCCGGAGGCAAACAACGCATCTAGCTTGCTGATCCAGCACTGTATCTGCTCATCTATTAGAGGTTCCATCTTCTTGACGTTGGAGAAGCTATAAGACCCCGCAGCAATCTTGCGGAACTTGGCATGGACACCGGCATCCTGCATATTGAACAGCGATTCATCCTCGCCGAAACTGCCGGTGATGTAGTACTTCGACTTGCTGGCATTGCGGCTATAGATGCTGGGGAGCTTAGTCGCGTCGCTAACGAGCAACATCGTTGGCGTAATGCGGATGACCGGCCCTATTTGATTCGCCATCAGTGTTAGAGTGTCAACGGGTCCATTACTGTCGAGCTCGACAGAGGCTACTTACCATGCTTTTCATGAAGCTTCCGGAACTTCTCACATTCGTCACCTTTGACGTTGTGGTACGTGATCCAGAGTCTGGTGACGCTGGCCCAGAAGGAGCCAGGAAACTTAGCGAGGGGATGGAAGAAGCGGTAGTAGACGACCTGGTACACAACGCACCACAGGACGTATGCTATGGCCAGCAACAAGAAGTTACCGAAACTGAAAAAGACCATGGTGAGAGGCGAGTTTGAAGTGCGATTGGTCCAAATGTCCGACTGACTGCAAGTTAGCGGCTATGCTCCTCCTGTAACAAACTTTTCTAACTGTGGGTCAATATCCTTAAAGATCAACACCAAACCAACCAGGGAGAACATATATTTATCACTGCTATTTGCCTCTCCCGGTAACATACTCGTTATCTGTTACTGAGAATTGTTTGGTAAAGTCAATTCGCCGTCAATCCAATAGTTTTTGGTATGCAGCAGGGAAGAGTTTTGAAATCGTGGAAGAATGACAGAGGTCCCATGTCGAATAGTGATCTAAAGAATACTGCTGCCATTCTATTTCAACGTCTCCTTTCACCCGGACCAAGAACCTTGCCGGGGGGTTGCATCTTTGAATCATAGCCCCACACCTAGGCATCTTGCGCAGTATGTTGCAATTAACGATGTCACCCCGAGGTCGGACCCTCCCCCGACACCTGACGGGATGTGACCAGGCACTCCGGAGTTTCGGTGCCCACAAAGTCCAGCACCTTCATCTTTTCTTAAATGAAAGGAGGGCGACACTCGATACCTGCGAAGAATTCTCCTACAAGGATAGAGATAAATGCCCATTTAAACCCGGGTTGCTGTTACTAAAAGAACCAAGAGCTATATGTACTTGTACGTCTTCCAAGGAATTCTTTTGGCTAAAGGATGCGGAAGGTGTGCCGGGCAGGGGTCCCAACAACTGCACCTGAGTTGCCGCCCGGGGTGGTATCATTTACAGTATTTCGGCTAAGACTGTGGTGTTCGTAAGCCAGTTTTCGCCTCCTCTGCAGGTTGAAAAGTCCTCTAAATCTCCATTTCTTAGACAAGACGAGATGGTTTTCCTATCTTACTCCTCTTCCGGCTTCGACTTTCGTATAATACCTGCAAAACAAACGATTTGGGAAGTTAGGGAACAGGAACAGGGCGGCTCAACGCCATGCCCGAGACTCCGAGTCACAGGGACCCACTGTCACGGCGGTGGCCATCGCCTTTGCCGTCATCTCTGCCATCGTCATCCTGTTTCGACACTTCGCCTGGTTTTATGTGGCCAAATCAGTGGGACTTGACGATTGTAAGTGGAAACCTATTCGGGCCACGGAGGTGGACGTTGTAGGGGGGGTTTTTCCGGGCTGACGGTACATTAGGGCTTATGTGCGTTGCTGTGGTGGGTATTTATGTTGTCGCAATTTCTCTCAGGCCGCCGGACATACCTAGGAATCAAGTTTCTCTCTTGGGCCTTCATCGGATGTACCATAGCCTCGGTGCAGCATGGCCTCGGTAGCCACATCGTGGACGTCCTACCCCTGGGCCCGGACAACATGACGGCCTACGGCAAGATTGTCTGGTTGTCATCCATCTTCTACAACGGCTGCCTCGGCTTCATTAAGATCTCCGTCTTGGCCCTTTACGTGCGGCTTGGTGACCCAAAGCTCCGCCGCCTCTCGTTTGTCATGATAGGCGTCATCTGCTGTCAGGCGGGGGGTACCGTGTGTGCGTGTATCTTCCAATGCAGCCTGGTCCGGGCGGCGTACGATCAGTCAATCCCGCCTGAGCAGGCCAAGTGCATTAATATCAACGCATTCTACCTGGCCAATGCTGCCGTCAACATTTCCACCGACATCCTAACGTACACGCTGCCATTCCCCTTGGTGCGTAAGCTCCAAATTCCCCGGCGGCAGAAGACCAGTCTCGCTGTTATTTTCGGCTTGGGTCTATTGTGAGTTAGCCACCTCCCCATCTTTCCCCAGTCGGTCAAACTCTAACCGCACGCTAACCAACGCAGCGCCTGCATTTCCTCCATCGTGCGAATTACCTACATCCCGCCTATGCTCACGTCTGACGACCCGACCTGGATCATCTCGGGCGCCATGTACTGGTCCGTCATCGAGACTAAAATTGGTATCCTGGCGGCGTCGATTCCGTCTTACAAGTCAATCGCCAAGCGGTGCGCCCCGCGGCTGCTCGGCAGCTCCTACGGCTCTTCAGGTGGCAAGCTGTCCGGCTTCAAGATGGGGAGAATGGAAGGCTCCGGCGGTCTGGGCGGTAAGAACGGCAACCGACCGGGCGTGAATGACAGCCATGTTGAGGAAGACGGGGTGGGCGACGGGGTCTGTAAGATGTCGTCTAGGAAGAGTTTCGGGGCCCAGGTTACGAAGTGCCTGCCGGATGACAACAGCAGCGAGGAGGGGTTGGTAGCGCCTTCGGGGCGAATCGGAGTCAGGACAGATATCGTACACTGCTATGAAGAGGCAGGTCTGGGCGAGGGGTCGCTTCCGACTCAAGGTGTGCGGAGCCCGTGGAATGAACATTAAATGTGTTGTACCCATCTGACGGAACCTACACCCAACCCTGGCATGCCGCGAGCCAAGTCTTATTCCGTATATGGCACAATGTTGGGGAATAGAGCCGCAGGTGAAGAACGGGGTCTGATGGGGTATCTCAATTTGCACAGGCTACAATTTTACTGTTGATTTCTAGAAATTCAAAAGGCGTAGTTCTTTGACACGAACGGCGGGTTTTATTCGGAGCTTGTATTCATAGAAAAAGCGAGGTAGGCCGAAGAGGTGTAACAGCAAGCCAGCAATATACCTGTGCTATATTGTTAGGACCTAACGCACCTGGGGGCTTGAAGGACGGTCGGGACAAGACCTAGGACACTTCCGACCATAAGGTTACGTAACATAGTTGGTCGAACATGGTCGGTTCGACTACGATCGACCATCGGTCGAACAAAAATCGCTCGACTACGATAGTAGGATAAGGATATATACGTTCGTTATTTCGTAATTAAATAACGATAATTTGCAATATAATTTTATTACTTAAATTATTTTTAATATTATAAATTATAATTAAAATACTTTTATTTCCATATTATTTAAAAGATGTGATATTTTTAGTAACAAAAATCCGTCCGTTTAAATTTAATAATTAATTAATTTATTTAATCGTAATACATTATAAGTTTTTATTTAATAATATCGTTAGATTTTAAATTATACTTTTAATTAATATATTAATTAGTACTAAACCTAAAAATTAAGTAATTATTAGTTAAAATTAAACTTATTAATAATTAAAAAAAAGTAATAATTTTTAAAGTAAAAAAATCGGAACTTTACGATGGAAAAAAAAAACTTAAAACTTTCTTACCTAAACACGCTTGTATTTATATTTTTAAACGCTTAATAACCTTACGGATTAAATTTATACGATATCGGCCTTTTTAAAAAAACGTCTTAAATTAATTTAAGCTTATTTTTAAAAATTACTTAAGTAACGCTAAAGACGATAAGAAAACCGGTACTAACGAACATTTTTTAACTTATACCAACTTCGAGGATAAATTTAAAATTGATTTTCGAAAAATTTAAACAAAAACGTACTATAACATAGAGAATTTTACACTTTTAGTAAAAAGGATTAATATTAAATATATTATAACCTTTAAGAACTTTATAGTTAAAGCCGGATAAATCGATAACGAAGGGAATAACCTAAGCGATATATTTTGTAAAAACTTAAAGAATAACGTTAAAAATAAAATTATTTAATTATTACAACATATTATATTCGATAAGTATATTGTAAAGGCCGTGAAAATCGACAATCACCAATATAAACGACGTTAAAATAGCAGGGACGGATCGTTTTAAAAACTAATAACCTGGGTTATAATAAGCTTAGATATTTGGCTAATATTAATATTTTTCGGAAAAGTAATACCTTTTATAATACAGAATTTAAACTTATAAAAAATAAAGTAATTTAATAACGAAACGTACGTCATAATCAATAGTAGAGTTATGGTAAAATAAGTTATAAAGTATTCTAATACAGGGAATTTTGAAAGTTTCGATAAGATAACTCTTAAACTTCCGTATTTATAAGATAATCTTAAAATAGTTAAAACAGAAAACCTTTCGTACGTAAAAATTTACCAAACTTGATAAACCACTAAAAAGTTTTTATTAATAGAAGTATAAGAAAATAAAATAAGATAAAAAACGTATAGTAGTAATTATAAAACTACGAAAAATAAATACAGTTTATTAAAAAAAGTCCAGTTTCGTAATAATAATAAATGACCTAAATAATAAAAAATTAGTTATATAATTAGTAAGAATAAATAAAAACGATATTACTTGAAAAGGTTAGTTAATACGTAAAGCTTAACATGATCCATTACTTTAAGACCTAATATCTCGTCTATAAAAAGTATAGAAAAATACTGAAAGACGACTTTTATAAATATGGAAATAAAAACTCGATTTTATACGATAAAAGGGAAAAACCCCGAAGGATCGAAGATAGTATCGTTACCTATGCCAACAAATTAGCAAAGAAAAGGTAGACCAGATAATAACGAAAGAAAATTAACGAAAAGGATAAAAATGTCTATAGGAAAATCCTTTTTACTTTTTTAATACTTGCGAATACCGACGTTATACAAAATAGGTATATAAAACTTAATACATTTATTTAACAGCTAAGTGTAAACTTATATCTTTAACGATCAGTTACTATAAACCTTTAAGAAAAAAAATAAAAAAAGAACCTTTAGTAACTTATTTAAAATTTATAAGAAAATAACGTTACTATATAAAAATTATTTTGAAATATAAAGAATTCCTTTATACGATAAATTAAAGATTACAATAATACGCCGGGTAAATATAGGTATTAAAAATATAAAAACAGCGACATAAAAACCGTATTACGGAATTCGAAAATAAAATAAAATAATAGTAAAAGTATATTAATTAATTGCGAACGAAATTATCTAACTATTGAAAGAAGTACGACACTTTTAACAAAAATCAAAAAATAAAAGTGATTTATAAAAAACCGCAAATTAAGAAAACCCTATAAAATTAAAAGAACCTTTTAAAAAAGGCTGTAATAATAATAATAAAAAGCGATAATAATTTTATTATTTTAAAAATGCGAATTAAGATATATTAATATAACGTTTTTATAAATAGCTGAATTGTAGGAGGAAATTATATTATATCAGAAGTAATTAACGAATTTGAATTACTATAAAAATTAAAAGAAAAACTCTTACCTTATGAAAATAGTTAAAAGTTAATTATTTCGATATTTTTATCTTGAGAAAAACGATAATAGTTAATTTCAATAGTATTCCGATGAGGAATTACGACATAATTTTGAAAAAAACATAGTTACATTAATATAACCCTTTATTTAATAAAAGAACTAATTAAATAAAATTCATTTGATAACCTAACGATAAATATAATAAAAAATAATAAAAACTTTAATATTCGATGCAAAAAAATGACGAATGCCGGTATAAAAATATAGTAAAAATTTTACTGTTTAAAGAAACACAATATAAAAAAACGGGTATTACAAACGAATACGACGTATTATTATTACCATCAAAACAAAATTATTATAACTAAGGAACGATTTAATAAAACTATAGCCTAAAAACCTAAAAAGTTTAATTAATATATTATGATAATATTGTAAGTATAAGGGCTTATTTCGAAAAAAACTCGAAACGAAATTATTAAAGCATAATAAATAAAATTATGAAATATTTTTTAGAAATGGAGCCTCGATTAAGTTTTACCCTATTTATATTTTTAATAAAGCATAATTATACGCATTCCGAAATTACCTAAAAGATCGGTTACATAAAAGAAAAATTCGACCTTCGAAATTACCAGCAAAATACCTTATATTTTTCGTACTTTAAAAAATGAAAAATTATAGTTGATTATGAATTACTAATAAGTTAATAATGTTACTATTAAAAACTAAATACTATTACTACTAATTAAAAAAGTTTCAGATTGTTTTTACGAAACTAAATATAACTTTAATAAAATTAAAGAAAAATATAAGTAAAAAATGACGTTTAAAATTAAATACGGCTTATACGAATACCTCGTTACCTTTATAAAATTTGCTAACGCGTTAACAACTTTCCAACATAAAATTAATTATATTTTTAAGGAATACCTTAACATTTTCGTAATGTGCTAACTCGACGATATTCTCCTTATTTAAGAAATAAAAAATTATACGAAAAACGTATTCACAAAGTATTATAGTTATTATAAAACGCTAATTTATTAAGTAACGTAGAAAAGAATTCATTCTATGTGTAAAAAGTTAAATATTTAAATTATATTATTACTTCTGGATATATTAAAATAAACTCTAATAATATCGCAGCAGTACAAAATTAAGTAATATCTGTTACTAGTAAAAAAGTGCGAACCTTTTTCAAATTTGCTAACTATTACCGAAAATTTATCAAAAACTTTAACCGGATAATAATGCCCCTAACAAAACTAATTCGGAAAGCAGAAAGGTTTTAATAATTATTATTAGCAAAATAAACTTTTTAACCAATTAAGAAAACTATTACCAATAAACTAATATTAAATATAGACGATTTAGAGCGCTTAATTAAACTAAGAATTGATATATTAAACTATACTTTAGATATAATAATCGAATAACGGGACGCTTAAAATAGATTACGGCTTACTACCATTTTTACGTACAAATTATAAAAATCTAGATTATGTTATATCATTTCTAATTAAAAGATTATGACCATGATTAAAGTAATTCGCGAAATTAAATATTTTTTCAATAATAATTAATATTAGATTAAAGTTTATAAGGATAACAAAAACTTTACCCGATTTATTACGACCAAAAAACTTATAATACGATAGTTTCATTATACGGTAAAACTAACAGAATATAACTTTATTATTATATATCAAAAGAATTTAAAAAACGAAAGAGCTAGCGCTTTTAATAAACGACCAAATTTCGAAAAAGACTTTATTAATATTAAATATACGGTATTCGATAAAATACTAAAAGAATATCTTCGCCTATGACAGATTGCGGTAAGACGAGTAACACGTTTAAATATATACTAAAAAATCAAAATATATAATAACAATCTGCCGAAATAAATAAAAAAAAGTACAAGTTTTGAAAAAGGCAAGAAAGATTTAATACGCGATATATATAAACATCACCTATATAAATACTTAAGAAGTTATAAAACCTTAAAACGTTATTAATGTATTTATTATTTTCTTAAAATAAAAAATACCTTCCAAAAGGTTTTATAATACTACGATGCTTCTACTAAAGCGAAAACGTAATAATATAAGCTATAGGGAAAACTCTAGCCGTTATTAATCGCAATATAACCATGGGACTTTATTATGATAAATTTTATTATTAAACTTTTTTTATTAAAAAACCTAGCTACGGATATACATTATAATGGTATTTTCGTAATAGTTAATCGATTTACGAATTCTTTTTATTTTCTACCTTATAATAAAAATATAAATATTTAGTAAATAGCATACGTTTTTTTTAACAACGTTTTTAATATATGCGGATTACCGCATAGAATTATGTTAAATAAAATCATAACGTTTAATTTTAAATTTAGACAGAGTTTAAAAGTATAACTTAACTTAAATTAGAAGTTATCTACTAGGTTTTAACTTTAAATAAACTAATAAACGAAGCGATAAAAATAAACATTAAAAACATACCTACGATATTATATTAACTACGAACAAAATAGTTCAGTTAAAAAATTACCTACGGCCCAATTAGCTTATAATACTAGTTACTATAAAAGTATTAAAATAATTTCGTAAATAACCAACTTTAAGTTTACTTTAAAAACTTATAGAAAATATAAAAAAAAAGACCCGCTTAATATTAAGGCTGTTCTTACGTTAGAATAATTTAAATAATTATACTAAAAAATAAAAACGAAACTCGAATGCGTACGTAATCAAATAACGAAATATTATACTTAAAAACAGTTAAAAAATATATCTTTTTAAAAGGGAAAATAATTTACCTAATTACTAAAAATATCTAAATAAAGCGCTAAAGTTAAAAGTTTAACTTTAAATACATTAGCGCTTATAAAAATATCAAGAAAATTTTATAAAATAATTATTAACTAAAGTTACCGCTTAATGTTAAACTTTATCTAATTTTTCATATATCCTTACTTATATTAGCAGCGGACAGAAGTAAGGTACATATGAAATAAAACAACGTGGAAGTAGAAAACGACTAAATATATAAGGCGGAAAAAATCTTTAACATACGAAAAACTAAAAAATTTACCCAGTATTTTACTAAGTAAAAAAATTACCTAAATTCTGAAAATATTTAAGAACCCGCAAAAAATTTTATAAACGCTTAACGTTTGCTAAAAAATTTTCACCAACGACGCCGAGGTCGCTAGGGTTGAAAATTTTTCAGTCAACGTCGTTTAAAAATAGCCATACCATTACCGCGGCTAAGAACTAATTAGTTAGGTTAAAAGAAAAAAGCGCCGGCAGAACGCCCTCCTATTTTTACCGCTTTTACTCTTCGAACTTATCTAAATCTTTAACCCCGCGCCGAATTATTTTAAACGCCTTCTTATAAAACGTCTTTTTTTAACGATAAAGGCGTTATAAACGGAATAAGGCTTTTAAGAAGGAAATTTCAGCTTTTTCCTTTTGTTTAATCCGCGCAACACGCGAAGTATTAAGTAAGTTAATATATAAAAAAAGGAAAAGAATTACGAAAAAACGTATTAGCTTAAAAGTCCACCCCCCCAAGATCGTAATACGAATACTTCTTATCTATACAGAAATTGTAACGAACCTTACCTTTAGTAACGATATAATAAAAACGGTTAGTACGGAAATAAGTAATATAGCGAGATATATCTATATTAAAGTTTTTTAATAAAAGAAAATAAAATCTAATAACGGTTAAAACTAATATTACGTTTCTTAAGTTTGGAAGAACGGTCGAATATAGTGAAATAATATGTTAAAAAAATCGTTATTCGAAAAATTTACCAACCGATCTTTAGAGACAAAAATTCTAAAAAAGGAAAAATTATATTAAAATCTAACGCACCTAAAAGCTTGAAAAACGGTCGGGACAAAACATAAAACACCTCTAATAATAAAGTTACGTAATACAATTAATCGAATATATCAGTTTAACTATAGTAAACTAATAGATAAATTTAATCGACTCGATTACGATCGACCATCAGTCGACTATCGGTGGAATAAAAATCGTTCGATTACCATAGTAAAATAAATATATATACGTTCGTTAATTCGTAATTAAATAACGACAGCTTATAATATAATTTCGTTATTTAAATTACTTTTAATATTACGAACGTAATTAAATTACCTTTATATTTTTTAAACGATATAATATTTTTATTTCTAAACCCGTTCGTTTAAGTTTAATAATTAGTTAACTAGTCTAGCCGTTATATATATGTTCAATATTGCTTAAAGTAGTAATAATACCTTATCATACACCATAATACCACGTTGCCTTACTTACTAGTTTAATATCTTAAGGATATAAAAAGGGGCGATTAAAGCTAATATCAAAACTGTTCTCTAAATTATTAAATATAAAATATATTAAACGGTTAAGTAAAAGGCCGCGGACGTTTTATTATATTGTTGCAAAAAGGGACCCCCCTACCTTTTCTTTTGGGCAGCAATATTGGAGCCCAAGAGCATTATATCAGTGGATCACCTACAGCTACCGAGATCACTAGTTTCTAGCTTCCTAGTTACTAATATAACCTTAAAAACTATGCAGCTACACTCTAATAAGTGTGACAGTTATAAGCTCGGCCACGCTAGTTGTCCGAAAATAACTTAATTACTTAATTAAAAAAATATACAGCTCGTTTGTTCCTTTTCGATTAATCTTTTTTATATAATCTTTATTAATCCCGTTAATTATATCGATCGACCCCGCTAATATTACCGTAACCCCGTTATTGGAAAAAAAACTTTCCAATCGAAAAACCTAACCCGATTGGTTTATGTAACTCCGTTACCACGTTCGCTTCCGCGGTATATAGCAATACATTAATCCCGAAACTTAAGATACACCGCACCTGCCGGCAATAGTTCCTACGGAGAATTCTAGGGAAAACGTACTCGTAAAATTCTCAGGGGTGGCTATTATTACTACCGCCGCCGGGTAAGCTACCGCCACTAGGCAGGATAATTGCTACGAGTTAAATATAAAAATATAAACCGTATTATCCTCCCGTTATACCTAGCTATAAAACTGAATTAATACTACCTTAATTTCGAAATTTTTTTCTTTTTATTTACAAAAATTAAATATTTTAATTTAATAAATTATTCGGTTATTAAAGGAAAACATTACCTCTACTAACAAAAATGCCGCCTATACAGTATAAACTAAATATATCCGGGCTTTAAACCTTATTTTTAAAAGAATACGTAAGCTCGTTATAATAATATCTTAAATAATATAACGCGTACATTCGTATTTACGCTTATAATATCTCGGAAATTTAAAAGCGCTTAATAATATAATAATTATTAATTATTATCTTTAAAGCATTAACTTCAATATAAATTAAACGCGAATTAGTACAACTAGTACTATTATAATATTCAAAAACTTTATTACGCCGTTCGTGTAATATAGAAAATAATATTTATTAATTATATATTAACAGAAGTAATAAAAATACGGGAAATCGTACGGTCCATATATAATCTTAAAAAAAACCCGCTACCGGGTTCGAAATAAAAATTCGAAAATTACTACTACCCTTACTTAATTACGTAAAACTTAAAAGATTTGCTTTTTCTATAGCGGTCCCACTCTTTACACCTAACACCACCTGCTACACCGCCGCCACCTGGCATCATAATTGTATGCAGCTGCAATTGCAATTGCAACTTAACTTTTTTGATATTTTAAAGCTTCGCAACAGTAGCAAGAATAACAACATCGTTACTCCGCTATATCTCGCCGCCATGGCGGAAATCTCAGATCTTAAAAAAAGCGGTGCAGATATATTATAACGTTTTAAAATACGTTAACTATAAGAAATATTAATGTATAACACAAGCGAACGCAATATATAAGCGAGCGTAACATTTTTTGGCACTTCGTAACAACAAATTTAAATAACCTAATAATAACCTATCGCATTAATTAAAATTAATCGGATTTTTTTTCGCTAGATATATTTATAGCTATATTATAAGTACGCGTATTATATCCGAGGTTGCCGTAAATGTTATCTTTCCCTTTTTTCGTTTTAACCCTTTTATAATAATTACCTTTAGCCGTTATTAGCTACATTTTTTTATTACTTTTTTTTCGGCTAAAAAAGTTTATCCCTTTTATATAATAAATATCCTTTTTTTTTGAAAACCTCTATTTTTAAGTTTTCGACGTTTGCTTAAAATGTAATTAATTTCGCGTAATTAAGCGGTTTTTTATTTAAGAAAAGTAACTTTATATCAAAATATTAAATAAGTTTTAATAAAGAATTAACCGATTTAATAATTTTTATTAGTAAGTTACCTTAATAATTTTGAATTTTTTTTATAAATCAAATTTTTATTTTATCGTTTTACGGATATTTTTGAGGGTTTTCGCGGGCTGGGAAATAAAACCGGCGGAGGCTAACGGGGAAATAATTAATGTAAACATAATTGAAAAAATTTCAAATTTAATAAAAATAATATTAAGATCGAATAAAACGAAACTAGTTATAGCGAATCCGGATTTGATATCATCGGACGTTATAACAGCTTTAAACGCGTTATAAAAAACGGTAAGGAAATTTTCTTTAACGATATAAGTATAATAACGTCGTATTAAGTTTTCGATATATAATAAATAAACGCGCTTTAAAAGAATATGTTAAAAAGTTAAAATTTATATAAAAATGCGCGGGTATATAAAATATAATAATATCGTAATTAACGTAATATTTTTCAAATTTTATCGAATAATAATTTTTGTAACCGCTAAAAATAAGAAATTATCTCGATTCTTTCGTACGAGTTTAAATATATTAATCGAAATATTAAACTTATTTTAAATTTAATTCGTTCGTTATTTAATTATTATTATTTAATACGATTTTTAACCGATTATTAATAATAAATTATTACGGAATTAAGCCTTAAAATAATTTTCCCCCGTTATAATAATAAATAACAATATAACTTAACTTTAAAAAATTAATAACGTAATAAATATAATTTATTTTTTATTTTTTTATTAAATTTATTTAAATCTTTTACGTTTTTTAATATTATTAATTATTATAACCGTTATTATAAAAAGTTTTATTAAGAATTTAATCTCGTTAAAATTATAAATACCCTTTTTTATATTACTGTATTTTACGATAATAGCCCGAATAAATTTAAACTATTTGCGGAATATTTCTGGATTCTCATATAATACCCGTTAATAATTAATTTTCCGATTTAAACGCGTTTAAAATTTTTATTACCGTTTAATAAAGTTAATTACTTAATTAACCCCGACGCGTTTTATAACGTATTACAGAAATAACAAATTTGCTATATTTTTAATATATTAACGCCGGACAAAAAACGTTCGCGTATTTAAGTTAAAAATATGGTCGATAATCCATTTTTTTTAGTCGGCGTTAATTTCTGCAAATTAAAGTTAATATTAGTTCGGGCATATTTACTGTTAAAACGGTATAGTATAATAAAAATTAGACTTCATAAATAAAACTAAATTTTTTATAATTAAATTTTAGGTTTCGTTTTTTAGCTTAAATAACTAAGTTTATTTTCGCTTTTTTTATATGACGTTTTATAACGTTAATGTTAAGAAATGGACAATCAAAGATAGATAGGTGGAATGGTTAAAAAAATGTTACGCTCGCTTATGTATTACGCTCGCTTGTGTTATTGTTATGACATAAAGCAGTCGGGCATCGGAAACGGTCTCTTAGCGAAACCGAAACAGGACTTCAATGGGTTAAATCACGTAAAATTAATTTATTTAGATTAAGATATCTATCTTAATCCACCTAAATATATATATATATATTCGTTATTCCGTAACTAAAATAGCAAAAATTTGTAATACAATTTGGTTACCTAAAATGCCTTTAATATTACGAAACGTAACTAAATTATTACTGCTATTATTACTTAATTTCTTATAATACTCTTATCAACATAAACCCGTACGTTTAAGTTTAACAGTTAATTAACTAATTTAGCCGTTATACATTACAAGCTTTTGTTTAATAATATCGTTAAACTCTGAATAATATTTACATTATTAAGATATTAACTAATTTCTAGAAAACCCTTATTTAATAATTTTAGGCTCGTATTTAATAACTTAAGACAAAACTTTAACGGCTTATTAATAACGCTAAGGGTATTTCGCCTGTCATAACCGCTATCGTTAAAATAAAGCTCAAAAAACCGGAACCTTATAGCGGAAAAAGGAATCTATAAACCTTTTTTACTTAAATACGCATTTATCTACGTTTTTTAAATCTTAATAACGTTCCAAATCAAATTCTCGCAATAAAAGTATATCTTACTGGAAACGCCGCAGATTAGTTTGAATTTATTATGCGAAATTACTTTACGTAACTTAAAACAAACCGAAAAAAAATTAAGTAAAAAATCTTTTCGTTATATATCAATTTCGAAAACAAACTTCGTTTTAACTTTAATAACTCGGACAAAAAGCGGTTCGTAACGTAAAAATTTCTCAACTTAAAATAAAAAAAACTTACGTCCAAATATGCCGTCACCTTTAAAACCTTAATCGCCAAGGCCCAATAAAGAGATAAGAAGGAAAAAGCCCTAATCGATATATTTTATAAAGAATTTAAAAACGACGTTAAAAACGAAATAGTTAAAATTAAAAAAACCTATTACCCTAAACCAGTACGTAGTAAAAACTATTAAAGTTAATAATCGACAGTTTAAACGACGATAAAAACGACGAAAACGATTTACCTTAAAAATAGGCACCCGGAATCACAATAAGCCCAGGTATTCGGCGAACACTAGTACCCCCAGGAAAAGTAATACCTCGTACGGAACAAAACCAGGACCCATAAAAATTAAAGCCATCTAATAACAAAATAACCGCCAAATCAAATGCTAAAATTGCGACAAAATAAGCCATAAAGCACCCCAATCCCGATCACCCAAAAAACCTCGACAAGATAAACTATAAATCCTAATACTCATAAAATCATCTCAAAATAATTAAAGAAAAAAAACCTCGCCAAAATCTAATGAAAAAAAAGCTCTCCAAGCTAATTATATAACAAACTACAACGTACTCAGCAAAAAGCCAAAAAGTTTTCCCAGGCCGGGATACAATAACCCTTTAAGCTAAAACCTAAAAAGGAGAAACCTAAAAAGCTATTCTTACAAAAACAACAAAAAAAAACTTTTTAACAAATAACTTAATTAAAAAAATAGTTATGAAAAATACCAAAAATAGACTAAAACTATTTATCCTAATACGCCGGATCGATATAGACGAATGCATACGCTCCATTATCGACGACAGTAATACCTAAACTATAAGGAATAAAAACGATCTATTTATCAACGTATTATACGTATAACTAGGGAAAAATTCGGTTTCCATAATAAAATAGGAAAAAACAAATAAAACAAATAATAATATCGGCACTTTCGTACAATCGGCTCCCAGAAAAATATCGATTAAGGGACAACCACATAAAGCTAACCTAAAAAAAAAACAATACACCCAAAAGGACCCTTTTTATCACTTCGAATAACACGACTACCAAACGAAAAAAAGAAATTAATATAAAAAATGGTCACCAAATACTACTAACAAACTATCATAAAATTACAAATACGATTAGTCTATGCCACAAACTCAAACAAACGATAAGTAATTCAGAAAAATAAACAACAATACCTCGACCTAAAAAACACTATACCAAAATACGTCAGCAGGAAACTATTCGAAATACAAAACGACTACTTCAGAAATTTAAAAGCTCAAATACGACGATAACACCAACATATTCAACAACTACAAACAACCAACCAACGGCTCGAATAACGAATAAACAAATTACAAAACGAAACAAAACAACAATAGCAACATATCAAGTAATTACGGGATAAAATCAATTAACTATATAAACGAATATAGTTTAAACAAGGCCTCAAAAATCAAAACCACTTATAAAAAAGCCGCAAGATAACGGAACTTTAAAAAAAAAAACTCCTCAAAAAGGCTTTAGCAGTAATAAGAAACGATAATAACCTTATTATTTTGAAAATACGGATTAAAACATACTAATATATCGCTATAGTAAACAACGAAACCTTAAGAAGCAACTATATTATACCGGAAATAATTAACCGACTTAAACTACCATAAAAATATAAAAAAAAGCTTTTACATTACGAACACCACCAAAAATCAACCATTCCTTTACGATAATAAAAAAATCATACGCAAAATTAATTACCTTAACATTTTTATCTTAGGAAAAACTATAACAATTAATTTCGATATCGTACTGTTAAAAGATTACAACATAATCTTAAAACGAACATAATTACGCTAGCATAACCTTTTAATTAATTAAAAAATTTATTAAGTAAAGTTTTTTTTATAATTTAATAATAAGTATAAAAAAACTATAAAAGTTTTAATATTTAATCGAAAATAATAACGAATACCAGCATAAAAACATGATAACAATCTTACTATTTATAAAAACACGATATAAAAAAATGGGCATTACAAAAAAATACGACGTATTATTACCACTATCAAAACTAAACTATAATAATTAAATAACGATTTATAATAACAATTGTAAAAGTTAAGAAAATTAACTAATATATTACTATAATACCATAAATATAAGCGATTATTCCGAAAGAAAATCGAAACAAAACTACCAAAACATAACGAATAAAACTATAAAATTATTCTAAAAAAACATTAACTAAATTTTATCTCATTTACAACCTTAACGAAATAAAATTATACGCGCTTAAGAAATACCTAAAAAATAGATTAAAAAAAGGAAAATTATAACTAATTATAAACTATTAAAAATTTAATAATATTATTATTAAGAATCGAATACTATTACCCTTTATTAGTAAAATAAAGAACCATTTTTATAAAATTTAATAATTTATTACCTTTAACCTAAAAAATAAATACAATTTAATTCGAATTAAAAAAAACTACGAATGGAAAACGGCATTTCGAACTAAATACGGCCTATATAAATACCTCGTTACCCTTATAAAACTTACCAACGTACTCGCTACCTTCCAACGTATAATTAATTATATTTTTAAGGAATACCTCGACGTTTTTATAATATGCTGCCTTAATAGTATCTTTATTTTTTTAAAAACTAAAAAATACTATAAAAAATATATTCATAAAATATTACAATTACTTTGAAATATTAACCTACTATTTAATGTAAAAAAAACAATTTTATACGTAAAAAATTAAATACTTAAGCTATATCATCATTTCTGGATACATCAAAATAAATCTTAAGAAAATTGTAACAATACAAAATTAAGTAACGCCTACCATTATTAAAAAAATACAAGCTTTTCTCGGATTCGCTAATTACTACTGAAAGTTTATTAAAAACTTTAACCGAATAATAATACCTTTAAACAAACTTATTAAAAAAAGAAAAAAGTTTTAATAAACATTGAAAACGGAAAAAACCTTCTGATAAATTAAAAAAAACTATTACGAATTAACCGGTATTAATTATATACAATTTAAATCGCTTAATAAAACTAAAAACCGACCTATTAAACTATGCTTTAAACGTAATAATCGGATAACGAAACGATTAAAGCATGTTATACTCTATTACTTTTTTTTTCTATAAATTGCAAAAATCTAAACTACGTTACTCCATTCCCGATAAAAAGTTTATAGCTATCGTTAAAATCTTTCGTAAATTTAAACATTTCCTTAAAAGTAATTAATATTAAGTTAAAATCTATACGAATTACAAAAATCTTGCCCAATTTACTATAATTAAAAAACTTACAGCACGATAATTTCGCTATGCAAAAAAACTAACGGAATATAATTTTATTATTATATATAAAAAAAGCTTAAAAAACGGCAAAGTTAACGCCTTTAGCAAATAACTAAACCTCGAAAAAAAATTACAATTATTTATGCAATTTTTGATACCACCATAAAAAAATAACTACGTATACGCCAAATAGTAACAATACGAATAACACCTTTCAATATATATCAAAAAATCAAATTATATAACGATAATTGATAAAAATAAAAAAATAAATTATAGACATTAAAAAAATACTAAAAAGATTTAATACGAAATATATATTAATATTAATTACATAAACACCTAAGGATCTATAAAACCTTAAAACGCTTTTAACGCATTTATTATTTCCCTAAAATAAAAAATATAATATAAAAAGTTTTACGTTATTATAATATTTGCGCTAAAGCAAAAATATAACAAGATAAACCATACGGAGAACTATAACCATTATCAATCGCAAAACGACTATAAATTTCCATTACGATAAATTTTATCACTAAATTTCCTTTGTTAAAAAACCTAGCTATAAATATATATTACGATAATATCTTCGTAATCGTAAATCGATTTACCAAATTTTCTTATTTTTTACCTTATAACGAAAGTATAAACGCTAAATAAATAGAATATATCTTTTTTAAAAATATCTTTAATATATACGGATTATTATACGAAATTATTACAAAAAAGCAACTTTCACCTTTAAATTCTAGTAAAACCTAATAATATAAATCGAGTTAAATAATAAATTATTTAACACCTTTCGACCTTAAATAAATAAATAAATAAAACGACAAAATTAAACGCTTAAAACATACTTACGATATTACGTTAACTACAAACAAAATAATCAGGTTAAAAAACTGCCAGTAACTTAAATACCTTATAATACTAATTATTACAAAAGCATTAAAATAACCCCGTTAATGACCCATTTTAGTTTTATTCTAAATATCTATAAAAAAAACAAGAAAAAAACTTACTTAATATAAAAACTATTTTTACGTTAAAACAATTTAAATAATTGCATCAAAAAATAAAAACGGAAATCGAATGCGTACGTAATTAAATAAAAAAATATTATAACTAAAAATGGTTAAAAGAATTAAGTTTTTCGAAAAAAAATCTACCTAGTTATCAAAAATATTTAAAGAAAACGCCTAAGTTAAAAGCTTAATTTCAAATATATCGACTTATATAAAATTCTTAAGAAAATTTCAAAAAATAATTACTAAGTAAAACTACCACCTAAAATCAAACTCCACCCAGTTTTCCACATATCCTTATTTAAGTTAACAACGGATACGGTCAAAATATACACTAAACAGAATAACGTAAAAGTAAAAAAGGAATAAATATATAAGGCAGAAAAAATCGTTAATATACGAAAAGTTAACGGACTTACCCAATATCTAATCAAATAAAAATATTACTCGAACTTCGAAAATATCTAAGAACCCGCGAAAAACCTTAAAAATGCCTAATAATTATTAAAAAATTTCCATTAACGGCGGTAACACCGAATATAACGTCCTAATCCAAACCACCGATAAAAAAGTGCCCAACGCAATCAAAAGCAGATAAACCTTAAAAGATAACAACCTTAAACTCGGCTTTCAGGCAGTTTTATTTTTTAAACTTTTCCTAATTTGCAAGTTTATCCAAGCTTTCCACCCCTTAACGAATTAATTATACGCTCTTCTTACGAACAAAAACTTACTATTTCTCTAAACGGATAAAACGCGAAATTTATTCGAATATTTTAAATATCTTATTTACAATATTTTCGCGGAGCTAAAAAAAACGCTCTTACGTAAGTTACCGTTTACAATCTCAATATTTTTTAACGCGACTAATAGTTTCTAAAAAATTGAAAAAAATGGCAGATTTATCGCACCGACGGTTAGAATAAAAACCGCATTATTCGTAACGTTTAAGGTCCTTAATTATAACACACTTTAAACCTTTGTCGAAATAAAAAGTGTACGGCATTACTTCCAAACCAAATTTAACGATATAATTAATAAGAAAAACGACGCTTTCTTTTTAATTAAAACGATTACGAAATTTGCAGTTAACCAAACGACCCGACATAATAAAAAAAAAGCTTACATACTAAAAAATTTTCGGAACAAAGATTTTAAAAAAAAGGGATCGTATTATAACACAAAACAATCGGGCCTCGGAAACGGTCTTTTGACAAAACCGAAACAAAACTTAAATAAGTTAAATTACGTAAAATGGATTTACTTAAATTAAAATATCTATCTTAATCCATTTAATAAATTTACCTACATTAAGATATCTATCTTAATCTACTTAAGGGATTTATTTAAATTAAAATATTTATCTTAATCTACTTAAATATATATATATATATATATACGTTCGTTATTCCGTAGCTAAAATAACGACAGCTTACAATATAACTTCGTTACCTAAAACACCCTTGGTATTACGAGACGTAACTAAGTTATCACTGCCATTTATTGCTTAATTTCTCACAGTACTCCTACTAACATAAACCCGTACGTTTAGGTTTAACAGTTGGTCAATTAGCCTAGCCGTCACAGTTATACGTTAAATTAATTGAAAATAGCTGTAATTTGCTAGCGTTTTGTATAAAAGGGTGTCGGAGGAACATTAGATGCGAATTGGCAGGTGTACCAGGTGTACGCTAGGTGGAAATGGGGCCACTGCAGAAATAGCAAATCTCAAAATTAAAATACCATTAACCCTCGTTAAAATGTTATCAGCTTTTACGCGTTTTAAATAAAACTTTTTCATAAAGTATTAAACCGCCCGATTTTAATGAAAAGGCGTTTAAACGTATAAAATCTCGCGTCAAACTGGATAAATAAAAACTTATACGCATACAAATAAAAAAACCTTCCGGATAAGCCCTCCACCTCGACCTTGTTTGGAAATATCGTTGTTACACTCTTTCTGTCTCGGGAGACAGCTCCCTCTTGCTCTTTCTTGCTCTTTCATCAATTGAGACACAACGTCTCATGACGTCCTATGACGTCTCCAGGCAGGAGACCAGGACGATATGTAAATAGACAGACGTAGACGTCCAGAGACCATTCCTCTTAGAGGATCATCAATAGATCGGGATTTGCTCTGACAATCGTATGCTAGGAAGCTTATGGGGTACGGCCGTAGCGCTCCCGTTTATCAACGAAATACACCTAAAATCGGATATACGGTACCTCGCTATATTAATATATACACTTTTACCCGAAGGAGCTACCCGTAGGAACGCCCAGCGCGGCAGCTAAAAAGCTTTATATATACGCTTTCACCCGATGGAGCTCGCTCGTAAGGACGCCCAGCGCGGCGAGCTAAAAAGGGCTCACCCATACCTTCGATCAGTTAATCTACACTCCTGGAAGCCGGTTCCTCAAACAGGGGTGCGTCCTTAAAAAGTTATGTCCCGTAATACCAGTTAACTTTTGATCACCTAAAAGTTACAGGGTTGTTCCCTTTGTATATGTAGCTTCATAAAAGCGTTAGATCTAAAGGGTGCTGCCTATGGGGGTGATCCTTCTATTTGGCAACAGAAAGATTAGGGGGTGTGTCGCAAAAAGGGGCCCCCCCCCCCTTTTCTGTTAGGCAGCAATATCGGAGCCCAAGAGCATTATATCAGTGGATCACCCACAGCTACCGGGATCACTAGTTTCTAGCTTCCTAGTTATTAATATAACCTTAAGAGTTGTGCAGCTGCTCCCTAGTAAGTGTGAGATATATAATATTATATGTTAATAGTTTCATACTTAAGTTAGTAATGTACGATCTAAATAATAAAGTAAATTTTTAAAATATTAAACCAATGAACCGAGTTTAAAGTTATAATATGTTCATTTTTAACGGTTTTATAATCATATAGCGTCAATTTTACAACATTCGGATATAAGCCTGTTTTTATTTAAGTGCTTATTCCCTCCACAGACTTGGGCCTGTATCATAAAAGCGTGAAGTCCAAATGATAAAGTTATTGTTCGATGAAATTCTCAGATGAACAGATTCTGTGTTCTGTACTCCATCCGGCCTGCGGCATAGGACTCACCGGCATTAAAGTAAATCGAGGGTGGTCATGCGACTTCATTCCTGTTCTGGTTACATCTCCTTTTCGCAGCTCACTCTATACAATGGCGTTTTCCGCCCAATAAGAAGCAGATTGTACACGTATCAATGCCGGCGGTGATAATAATGGTGATTTTACCCCGCTCAAAGCATCGCTCCGGCAACTCTTTACTTGCTCACACTGGCTTCTTAACAGTCATCTTCAGCTTTTGGCCTTAGCAGACGAGAAAATGGGCCGGTACAAGTATGAGCCGCTCGGTCCTTCGACAAATGATATCCGCCTCACCACAATCCTACCGGGCGAGTTCGACGATCCGATCAAAGTTGAGATCACCCACGCTGAGCTCGTCCCGCCTGCCCATGATGATAGCCCGAAACGTTTGTCGTTGAAGGAAATACAGGAGACTCTTCCCGAAAACTGGTCCGCTTTCGAGACTATCGAGGGCCGTGTGATTTTCGGGAGTTGGCGGGACAATGAAACTACTTGGAATCACCCGGATCCAACGTACCCTCGTGAAGCGTACGACCCAGTCGCACAGGAAGATGACCAACTTGGATTGCGTTACGAAGCGTTGTCTTATGCATGGGGCTCCTCGCAATCCCCGGAGGCAGTAATAGTGGCAAGGTCTATTAAGCACCCGCGGGCTATGCTTGCAACTAAAGGATACAAAGGACTCTTCGGCAGCCTTTCGCAATCAGAATTAAGTGTCACCCGAAACCTCGCTGAAGCAATGCGCTACCTCCGTTATAAAGACAGACCGCGCGTTATGTGGATCGACGCTATATGCATCAATCAAGCCGATGTCAAAGAACGAAATGTACAGGTCAGGCGTATGAGCCAGATCTTCAGTCTTGCCAACAGAGTCGTGGCCTGGCTGGGGCCGGCCTTTTGGAACAGCAAATTGGCGGTCACTACATTAAACTATCTTGGTAGACAGGCTGAAGAAACGTGTAACGGTTACCAGCTGCCCTCTCCTGGGTGCGAACAAACAACCTGGATTAAGAGGAATGTCACCTTGCCTTATGGCGACCACGTATGGGATGCGATTGGTCAACTACTCTTATTGCCATGGTTCAGACGTTTGTGGATCGTGCAAGAGATACACCTCGGAACGCTCAATTCTATTCTAAAATGTGGGCACGATGACCTCCTATGGCCCTTATTTCGTCGAGCAATTACGTGCATCCGGGCAAAGGCGGAAGGGGTGCCTGCACATGTGTCCGAGCGTCTGAATTGGGTGTACGTGTTATGTTTGCCCATGGAGAGCTACTCGCTCGAGGAAATTGTGTATCATCACCATGGCCGAACCTGCAGGGACAACAGAGACAAGATATATGGGCTTATGAGCCTGGCACCCTCGGAAGCTACAAAATACATTAAGGTGGATTACGTACTGTCTCCTGCAGCCGTCTTCAAAGAGTTCTTTTTAGCCCGCAGCAAACAAGATAAGCGCTTAAGCCAGCTGGCATATGCGGGTCGACGCCGAATAATAGCCCCCGAGTCCCAGATACCATGGCCGACGTGGGTCCCCAACTGGTCGCAACGTGTTCGTACTACTATCCGCCTTTTACCCGTTGGCTTTTGTGCCAGCGGTATATCCGCGGCATGGATAGGACATGAATGCGCCGTTTCGGATAAGCTGGAAGTCACTGCACTCTCCGTTGGGACCATCACCTCCATTATTGATACGGTCTCAGGCGGATTCTCTGGCTTTACTGAAATCCTTAGAAGCATGCAAGTCGACCAACTGCATGAACGACGCTATCATACAGGGGAAACGTATCTGGACGCGTACATCTTAACATTGGTGATAGGTATAGTGGAAGAAAGATTTCCACGATGTGACTATCCGACGCTTGCTAAGCTCCACGAAGCAATTTTGATGTCCGAAACTAGTGAATCAACTTCACGGGGTAGAGTAACAAGCGCATATAAGCAACAAGTTGCTCTCGGGTTTAGTCAAAACCGGCTCTTTAATGTGTCAAATGTGTACACAGGTAGAGCTTACGGGAAGGTGCAACAAGGTAAAGTACTCAGGGATCAAGGGGATCTGGAGCACACAGACTGACAGGGAAGTAATAGGCGATGAGGTCTTTGTGGTTCTTGGATGCCATGTTCCCATGGTTCTAAGGTCGACCCCGAGTGGCGAATACGAGGTCATCGGCGACTGCTATGTGCATGGTAGGAGTAAGTGGCCTTTAAAAATGGTCAAGTGGCCTTTCCTTCCACAGATGCTTCTGGCTAGCGTTAAGTATGCCAAGATATATGCGTGTTGATGAGCTAAGAATTGATGGTTCTTGTTGACCAGTGTTTATTCAAAGCGGGGACGGCATACTATTGTATCTATCAGGCTAACTCTATTTGCTGCAGTGGATGGTGAGGCTGTATTAGGCCCCCTGGAATATCCATGGATAATCAGAGCAGAGCGGGAATCTGATGGGCGACGACGACCAGAATACTTCAACACGGTTACTAGGTATTCGACAAGAGATGATCCTCGCTTGGAGTCAATTCCAATACCGCCTGAATGGGAGCCTATAGCATGGGAGAGGACGCGTGCGGATCCCTTCTATTGCAGGAAATTCCGAAACAGGTATACACAGGAGATTATCAATTCAGATCCTCGGCTTTTCCCGGAGGCCTTGACAGAGCGTGGAGTGCCCCTTAAGACCATCACGCTTGTGTAAAGGCCCTCCGTTAAAGTTCGAGCACTGGAGTGCTCGTATCTCAGGCGGCGAATAGCGTTCTTTTGACGTCGATTACTATACTGACTCAAGGCAGATGATGAAGAATTGGAGTCGCATACCACCGTTTCGATGAATGCCTTGACCGTCGAGCAGACCTAGATAGTGTACTTACATGGTACGGCCGTGCGCACCAGTGAATCTCGGTTTAGGTAGTGGAGAAGAGAGAGTAGGATAGGACGGGAGTTTCGGAGTCATCTACATCATTGCAGAGCTTACACTTTTTACTTTCCCTTTTCCCCCCGCATTACGGTACCGCTTCCTTAGGTCCCAGGGCTGAATGAGTCTAATAAATGAATTTACAAAAATCACATCATGGTATTATACAATTCACGGTTGCTTTTGTGACGTTATTTAGGACCGTAATGTATAAGCTAATTACTTCATAGAAGTCACTGTTGAAACTGTGGCCGAGCCGGGCCGGATGAGGTCGGGTAAAGTGGAGCATTTTGTGTACCCGCTCCGTACCGTCGGAGATATATTATCTCCTAACCCCGTTACATAGAAATCTATGCGGGATATGAAGCGAGATATTATTGAATACACCGATAGGAGGCAGGTCCTGCGTTACTAGATAAACCTGTGGAATTTTAACTCGTTAGAGCAAACACAACCATCGAGCTGCGAAGAGAAAGATACTATGTCCTTGTCAAGTGCTAGGGGCGACTAGCCCAGAGCCTGATACGAGGGGTCGGCGATTAGCCCCAAGTTCGATGCGGGGTTTATATATATGGGTGGTTTCTTCCCAGAATAGGGTGAAAGGGTTAGGTTTTAAACTGTTCTTAATAAATAGGTTACCTTGCTACTTTAACTTTTAACAACAACATTAACAGATTGAAACCTTCCACCTTAGGTTAGACCAGCAAGGAACTATTTTATTGTCGGATATTTCTTAAATCGCATCGTTATTATCTAGTTTTTATCTTATTATTATCTAATTGCTATCCAGCTGCTATCCCGGTATTGTCCAGCTTTTGTCCCGTTGCTGCCCCCGTTATTATCCAGTTGCTGTCGAGCTACTGTCCCGGTATTATCTAGTTGCTATCCCGTTATTATCCAGTTGTTATCTAGCTGTTGTTCCGTTATTATCCAGTTGCTGCCCCCGTTATTATCCAATTGCTATCCAGCCGCTATTTTATTATTACCTAGCTTTTATTTCGTTATTATAACGTTGCCATTATTATTATAACGTTATTATTGTTACAACGTTGCTATTATAAGTCGACGGTAGCTGCATAACAACCGCGTACCAGGAAGGATGTCGCCATTAGGACGTCGCCGTTACAGGTCGACAATAGCTGCGTGGCAGTTACGTGCTAGCAGGAAAGTTGCCGTTACTGGCGGACAGAAATTACCATTGCTAGCAAGATTATTGCCGGTTGGCAAGTTGCGTATCAACAAGGATGTCGCCGTTAGGACGTTGCCGATTAAGACGTTGCCGACAAGGACGTTACTGGGAAGTTGTGGCGGTTAGCAAGGTAACCTGGGCTAAGGGTTGACGGTTGGACTAGGGGTCGACGGTTAGGCAAAGGGTTAACGGTAGCTACGTAGCAACTGCGTGCTAGCAGGAACGTTGCCGTTGCAAGGCTTGCTGGATTGCTTGGAATATCGCCGTTGGAACGTTGTCGTTGGGATATTGCCGTTGTAGATTTGCGGATTACTTGGGATATCGCCTTGGGACGTTAATGGGATATTGCTGTTGCAGATTTGCAGGACTGCTTAGGTCGTTACCTGTTAACTACGTGGCGGTTGCGCATGGGCAGGGACGTCGCTGTTGTTGCGGGGGAAGGGTATAGGGGTTTTGGGGGCAAAACCCCAGGGGAGGGTGGGCTCTGTCAGGTGCTAGGGGCGACTAGCCCAGAGCCTGATACGAGGGGTCGACGATTAGCCCCAAGTCCGATGCGGGGTCTATATATATGGGTGGTTTCTTCCCAGAATGGGGCGAAAGGGTCAGGTTTCAGACTGTTCTCAATAAATGGGTTACCTTGCCACTCTGACCTCCAACAACACTGACAGTCCTATCATCGGTTAGCTTCCAGTTTTAAACTGCTGGGCAGGATAGGATTCCTCGTTTGCAGGTATGCCGGGATCGTTGACATTTGACTCATTTTAATAGTTCTTAGGAGGAGTGTTCGCGTCCACTGCTTGATAATTATCCCATACATCTCTGCCTAGGAACGAGGGAAGAAGGGACAGAAACGGTATCAGGGATGGGCTAGCAGAAACTCGAGGAGTGTAACCCGCAAAACTACTTTTCTTACCTCTCCACCATCCAATGTACATGCTCATGGCGACACAGAGTTACCGTAACATAGGATAACTCCTTCCCCTGGACGGAGGGTAGGCTCATCCAACCCGAATATACCCTTGTGACCCATATTACAAATTTGGCGGTCCTCGCCCCGCTTATACTCTCCGACATGTCGAAGGACGCAACAGAGTTTTGGTAGCCCTGCTTTCTCCTTTGCATAAGAACGTCACACCTGACAGCCCTGCTTCCTAGAGCTGATGCAGCACGCATCCCGAGTGCTCATACCTGCCGAGTAGTGTAAAATTAGCCATGAGTGAAAGCTTCCTAGATCTTCATTTATGGAGGAATCTTAGAGTCTCCCGAACGTGCTCCTAAAGATCGAGACTCGCACAGCCTCGAAACCAACCCGATCCTACTCTCAAGCGGGATGTCGGATCTCCAATACAAACCCCGTACCAGGACCGCGCCAGGGGACACGCACCCGGAGGCCACCAGCACTACCGATGTGCACTTCTACGTCAGCGCTCAGGCCCGCGACAGCCCGCCCAGGTGCCACTACGGCCTCCCCGGGCACGCTCGTGCCGAGCCACTCCAGAACCCACGGCAGCGGCGCGTCGTCCATGTACCGCACGACGGGTTCACGGGGCGCCCTCGGCTTAGCGTCCGTGGCGGCGGACAGTGCGCCAGCCGCAGCTATCGCCCCGGATCTACGCCCAAGGCCCGATCGAACCGTGCCGTGGGCCAGCATACCTCGCGGATGGCGATGGGTTCCACAAGCCGGGAGCCGTCGAGTTGAAGTCGGCAACAGCCTCGAGACGGTCGTTGGCCGTGTAATGATGCCGCTGCCACCGCCGTTGTTGCGAGCGGAATCCACGATCAGGACCACGGTGCCACTGCGATGGAGTACCTCGTTGTGCTTACTGCGTAGAACGGAGGCCCGGGATTCCGGGATTCCAGGTATTGAGGGCAAATGATTGCGTGGCCGAAGCCCTCGACCTGGCTGATGGCTGTTGTGCGCGGCAGGATGCTAACCAAGGAGCCTATTGATTAGAATGGGGCAGTGTGGGATAGTCACATATGCTCGATTATGTCCGCTCTCGTCTATGGCGTAGCAGCGATGTTCAGGTATTGCCAGTTCTGGAATTCTATCGGTGTAGGTACTCACCTAGCTGCATTTTACAGCGCAACATAGCGTCTCTAAACCAGGGCTTTGAGGCTTTCCTACGGTAGTTGGGCGCATGTTCACGTAGGCACGTCGATCGATTCGCTAATATTGGGAAAATTCAACGATACGTAGATACTCCAGCTTAGCGATGTCCATTGTGCCCAGCTGGCAAGGCTCGATCCATTAACGTGGGACCAAAGTCCGGCCTCGTCTATTAGGTAAAACGCATAAGCCATGTTCCGTGCCCCTGAAAGATACAATCTGGTATTCCCCTTCCCAAACGCCGATGCTATGCTGTGTACAAACGCACTCGTGTCATGAAAAGAAGTCGCGGCCAAGTGAATGGCGCATCATAAACTGAAGCCACCAGCCGCGCAGCAGCAGCCCGCCCCTCACTTGCCGCCGTCCTTCTTCCTCTTCTTCCTACCGCCCTTCGTCGTAGACGTGATGGCGCTCAATACCTCCCCGTCGTCATCGCTAAGGCCGAGGAGCTCCTCCTCGGCGGGTGCGGCGCGCTTGTTGTCTGTTCCTCCCCCGCCTCCCCTGCCACCCGCGTTGTGGGGGTGGCCGTGGTCCCGGGCATTGATGAGGTCGTCATCGTTCTCCTTGAAGAGGTTGCGCATGCTGGCGATGTGCTGGCGCTTGTCGATCATGGAGCGCACCTTGCCGAGGTAGGCGGGGCTGCGGCGCAGGGCGAACTCGAAGTCGTCGAACTTGAGCTTCTGGCGGCCCGCGACCTGCGCGTGCCGGCTCGCCTCGAAGCACACGCCCTCGAGGAACTCGGTCACGATTTCGTCCAGCACCCGCACCGTCTCGGGCAGCGGCGACTCGACGTCGCCGAACGCGAACAGCAGCCGGCTCACTATTTTGTTGTGAACGCGCGTTAGAACCTAGATCTAATGCGATTCTTGGATCGGGTGGTTTCTGGGGGCAAGAGGCTTACCATCTTTGGGCTGGAACGTCTCTTTGCCCACATTCTTGCCCGCGCGCGCTCGAGGCTCCATTGTGACAGGAAGTGTTGAGGAGCAGCGTCGGATATATCTCAGGCAGTAACCATATGGAATTGTATTTATTGAAGCGGCTGAATCCACAACTGCCGTTCTGAATGATGGGGTTGTGATGTAGATGTCGGGGTTCACGAGGCTGAGATGACGGTCGTAGATGCGGTGGAACCTCTGCAGCCTTGGGGCTCGGGGGTACGTACTGCTCTTCGCAAGGGGTTGCGAGTGAGATGGTCTGTGCGCGACGCCGGTTGTCTGCGCATTTTGCATGTGATCCGTGCTTACCTAACTCACTTCAAGCTGTCCTTTCCCTTTTTTGAAGCCACATCAGGTGTGGGTTCTTCCGTGGCTGGGATATTACATCGTCACTTGCGATCTCCTCTGCGTAGATTTAGAACAACCACCTCGTTAGACTTCAGCGTAGTCTCCTTTGCGCCGGTTCCAACGCTTAGGCTGCCAACATGGTGAGTACACTGGTTGATATGTTCGTCTCTTGGGAATCAGCTTCTAATCGCATGGGAAGTCGGCGCTCTTCAACTTCCAGTCTCTTCTGCTCGTCATGTACGTCCCACAGTTTACCCTTCGATGACCGTCATCCGGTTACGCGACTCCCCTTACGAATCCACGTCGCGGTTCCGACGGCTCTGTGACCGCCCTGGTATGGCCGATTTGCTAACCCGGAGTGCCCCCCTTCAGCCTCCTCCTCATCTGCACGTGTTCCTACCTGCACCAGATATTCCCGACGATACTCGACCGGAACAAACAAGGGTGCGTACGGTCTCCAAGAGTGGCGACATTCTTCTTCTCCGTAGAGCTTTGGAAGATTGGGGCTGACACTCGGCCATAACAGCTTGATGGGCATCTTCTGGAAGGCTGCGCGGATAGGCGAGAGACTGAGCCCGTACATAAGTCTCTGCTGCGTGTTCATGGCGGTTAGTCGCGCCCCTCTCCTCCCGTCCCCCTTTCTTCGCCAGCCTTGTCCCGCTTTAGTCAGCTTCGGTCTCGGCTCACACGCGCCCCCAGGCCTCCGTCTTCATCGGCAACTGAGTTTATGACTCGTCCGGATCGCAATTCTCTGTTCTTGGGCGTCGTGGCGTATGGGAACAAAGGAAAACAAATGGGTGGAGTTGAGGCTATTGGTTATCATGATAAGGCAACGCGTCTACATAATGAACGTTGCGAGATGGATGCGTGTCGAGCTCGTCGAATTACTCGAGTGGCGAACGGTGTCAACATTGTGCCCGGTGCTAAAGTGGAAATCCGGGCTTGCGGTTCCGCTTACGCGGTCTAATTAGATGACCAAACAAGTTTTCGTACACCACCCAGTACCGGGACTACAGAAGTTCTAGTCCCAAACGGCCCTCCTTGCGCAACTTGGGTTGTTTGTACAATTAGTGCCTGATCATGGTAAACTTGAGATGGAAGTCTTGTATTCCAACCTAGAACGGTGGTTGGCGTCATATAGCGTCATAGCCGTTCGTGGGCTCGAGGACAAACAGCTCATCGGGTACGTTATACGTGTCGTTCCTGGGCGATGTCTGGGGCATCCGGACGGCATTACGGCTTGTACACGTTGGATATGAGGCATATAAGGCATCAATACATAGCCACAAGGCACTATAGCACTACAGTGAAGCGCAGGCTGTGATCGAGAGGTCGCTCTACTCCCCTGTGATTATTCTGACCGCGAGGTGGACCAGCCCGTTATCATGACCAGCTGGACACATATCGACGCCCCATGGCTCTCATGCAGTCGTGGCCTCGGACGGGAGGCGGGAAGAGAATTCGGCTCCTCCGCCTACATACGTAGCAACAGACCACGGACTACGACAGCGACATTGGAAGCCTCACCACAAAACGGCCGTCACTGGAGCGACGTATGTCGACCAATTGTTGAAGGAGTCTTCCACGTGCATATGTGCACATTAAGCGTTAGATAAGCGAGGTACCAAATATAGGTGGCGTCTAGGGTTGCATTACGGCCCGGGGCGCAGGTGCTACCGTATCCAGGCACCCAACCAACCAGCATCCCACCAATAGGTAGATAACGGTCGGCCCGGCCATGCGGTGGGACCGACCGTGAGGGAGGCATTCTGACCTCCCCCCCGCGAGGCCCCCGGGGTGACCGGTGGTTGGATGAATACTTAGTTACAGTTCCGGTTCTACGTAGGTAGGATATGCTGCGCGTTAGCGATAGTAGGAAACCTCGTGTATTCGCGCGTCTTTTCGGGGTCCCAAGCCAAGCCTGAAACGCTTCTTGCGCTGCCCGGAGAACGGAGACTGCGGAGATGCAACCGCTGTGTTGTCTGTCCACGGGCGCCTACGTAAGTACCGTAGAGGTGGCTGACACAAAAATCCGCCCACTTTCAAATGACCGTCCAACAACTCCTCGGATAATAACTCCTTGGTTTCAACAGATAGACATATGCGGGAACTTCCAGGCTGTTTTCAATTACTCATTTTTGCAGATACCATTTTTCCAATTTTTTATGTATTCTGTTTTGGTGTTAAAATCGCCTGCGAGATCTTTAGCTCATTTGGGTCACCGCGCGAGTTTTTGTGTCAACCACCTGCCGTAGAAGCCGAAGTCCTTGAGACTGATACTACCACAATAGGGGGATTCACCTAGAATGGGGGAACAATCCCCGATTGGTGTCGTATCGCGCCAAGGTGAGATGACGTCGGCTGCGAACCCGCGGAGGTAGATCTGCGTGTGTTTGATGGACGCGAATGCATTGTAGTAATTTCAGCGGCATAAGGACAGTATGCATAATAGAGGCGTCGAGGCTCAGCACCGACGGCGGTTTTAGGGCTGACCTCGAGCAGAGATTGCAGCGAACAAAAGCCACAGTCGAGATTACACCGAGGTGACGGTCACGGTGGAGAAGGGTTAGAGTTAGGTGTGTTACAATGATACTTCCGACAACCCGAACAGGGCGGCGGTTAGAACGGCTGCATTTGATGTCAGTCAGCCTCGCCGTTGGGTAGGAGTTCCCAGGTACTTCTATATTCGGGTCATTGAGGCTGAAAATCTGACTAACGGTCCATAGTATCTCGCTCTGACACGAGCCACGACGGCTAACATACCTAACAAATAAATGTTTGCCAGCATCACCCGCGCCGTCGACCGAAGCGAGATTTGGAATACGGGGCCGGTCTGGGGCGCAAACAAAACGCGCATTAACATCCAGGTTTGTGGTGTAGTAACTCGCAGAGTAACAATTGGCACGTCGATGTACTCGTATACGCCCGAATCCGGAAGGAGGCCGAATCAACGGTACTGCTTCCGATGCGGTGAGGCGGATAAAGGTACCTATTATGTAGGTAGTCAGCAGGTTACTTTTTGCAGAGGCCTCCCGCCGCCCAAATCAAACGGCTGCCGGCAGTCAAAGGCGGCTTCTCAACTGTATCCAACCCCGCCCTTCGCTAAGCGCCCGATTCAGAGTACGGAGGAGTGCAGTCGAAGGCCAAAAGTCTGGAAGCTGTGTTGTTAGGAATTGGAGGGTCGGAAGAGGTTGCGACGTTGCAACCGACCAGGTTCTGGGGTCGAGATGCGTTGGGAGAAGGAATAGGGATCTACGATTCAGGGGCCCGGGCTTGCGCTTTTGCTCGTCAAGTCACAGATAAACAACACGAATTTAGGGCAGTGGAATATTCTATTACGCTTTCTAGCCCCTTGGCGTACCCGGACGCCCGGGGTCTGGTGGTGAGCCCAGCGTGAGTTTGTGGTCTCCCGGCTGCGCGGTCTCGTCTTCTGAAATCCGGTATCAACTGAAACAGCGGACAGCCGCGACCGACGGACGATAAGGTAGGTAGGTACCTGTGATCCACGTCCGGGAGGTGGTAACAAACAGCGAAGCCGAACGGGTGCTCGCTGATGGCTTCGCAGCATTGGCATCGGCATTCGGCGTGCCGCAAAGTGGAAATGAATCTGTCCGTAGACGTAGGTGTTGTCATGCTTTAACTTGCTCCCTACCTGATGTTCGAAGTGACAAGGACTACTAGGTAGAAGAGGTGCATTGATGAATCGAACTTCGTCTCAGTTGTGCATTCAATGGCTAGCAGCTTGCGTGGGAATCATACCTAGGCAGGCTAACTTAAAACGGAGGCGAGAATCCCTCAGGGCTCAAGCCTCGTTTTCAGGCGTTGAAAACCCCGGGTTGTCGCCGTAGCCACCGCCGTCAGCCTGCCTATTAATACTTCAGCTACTTGTGTTATGTCGAAGCCCTGGGACGCAGAGCCGTGAATCCCTTCCTCAATCCAGCTATGTTGTGTCAGGTATGTGCCTGCTTGATGGGCAGGAGGCAGCGCTAAACAATTCAAGCCCTGTCACGTCTGTCAAAGAAAAGCTCGCCTCACCTTCTTGCTACGACTCAAATTTCGATTCAGCCGGGAGAAGCCTTGTAGAACGCCAGCGGCCCCTTGACTAGGAGATGGGGACTGGTGGGGGCTGGTGGGGTACGGGCCCGAAGAGCATATCAGGTGGCCTTTAAGGCACCACCAGGGGATACTGATACGATATAGATATGGGGTGGGATATGCGCCTAAAGGAGCGAGCTAGTTGCGACAGAGGTACACAGAGGTACATGTAGTTAAACTAAACTGCGGATTGACTGGGAACAGCACACGATGTTGATGTTTCGATATCGTGTTGTGTTGGCCCAGTCGGAAGCCATCCCCCCCATACTTTCATTTTTCCCCCCTTGACATAGCATGGAGGCGAATTCGATGCGTTTCCAAACGCCCCTGGTTTCCAGTAGCGCTGTGTTGGAGCATGCTTGCCTTGAACTATGAAGCGTGTGTTCCGTGATGATCATCCTGCTGAGGGCCTCGCCCCCAGTCTGAAGATGCTAGATGCTAGACTTTATAGTGTCGAGTCGCCTCGAGTATACGCAAAGGCGCGATGGCCTACCTCGGTAGTTGATGCGTACAAATCCAGTCTACCTTATGCTTTAGGTAATAGACAAATGTTGGCTACCCCTTCGTGCTTTCCCCTGCGACTGCAGTCCTCGGTGGTGTCTACTACGCATTCCAGGGAGTTGTAGAGGAATGCATAACCGACAAAATGTGTAGATCGAGTAATTTGGTGTTGTATGCATGCCAGCCGTGTAGGCATGCAGCGTATAGCCCGCTGCAGCACATGATTGGGCTGATCTCCAGAACCTTCATGAGCGCCTAAACAACTTGATACTTGGCATATAACCCACCGTCGTGCTGGCAAGATAGTCGCAGATATACATAGGCATACATGCACGGACGAGAGTAGTTTGAGTCCAACGATAAAGGCGTCTGATAGGTAGGTACTCAGGTATGAAGCGTTGGCGGGTATGGCTACTAGGTACCTAGGGCGGTATGCATATGTGAACCAACACCGATAGACGGACTGCGGCGGCCAGCATGTCTATCGCATT
>QJNV01000331.1:37252-70221 GCA_004155935.1 Monosporascus sp. GIB2 | reverse complement strand
GCGTGGTTTGTGGCCCTAGGATTGCAGGAACAAAGCAGGAAGCAGCTATATGTGGCTGCTACCCCCCCCCCCAAAGCTGCAGATAAGTAGTCAACCAGGAATCAAGACACCAACCCAGACATTAAGTGCAACACATCTGCCGATACGGTTAATCAAATCCGGAACATTTTATACTTATGATATAACAATTATAGCCCGTACGGCCCAAAAAATTAATAAACGGGCTTACCCTATATAAAATATACCTATAACGTCCGGTATATAATAATGCGACCGGTAATTGTGCTATTGCAACTATAAGGGCGTTGCGGTTGCCTATTTCCTAATCTTAAACTTGACCATATCGGTCTTAATTTTAAATATAAAAATTTAATAAAAAAACCCCCCTATACGTATATTAACTTATATTCGACGCGTATGCAAGGTATCACATTTATCGAGCTTGATTTAGGTCATTATCGAATTTTTTTAAAGAAATTAAAAAAGAGTTAACGATTTTAGTAGTGAGATGCGGAGAACGGAGCCGTTTTTTTACAACTTGAACTCAGGCCTCGCTCGCTTGTTACGGGGATACGCACTTTAATTAGCTGAAAAAAAAGTAGTACATAAGTTATAAGCGAGCGAGGCCTGAGTTAGCGGAGGTAAATAACTGCAATAGCATAACTACCGGTCGTATTATCGTATACCGGACGTCCTAAATATATTTTATATAGGAAAAATCCGTTTCACTATATTTTCCCCGTACGGGTTATGGTTATTACGTTATAATCATAAAAAGATTCCGGGTTTAATTAATCGGAACGTCCTTATATTTACGACGTGATAATTATAACTCGTACGAGTGAAAATATAATTAAACGGATTTTTCCCTTATTAAGTTATTTTTAAAAAGTTTATGGTAAAATATAATATACGATAATTATATATTCGTAATTATAGAAATATTTCGAATACGAAAATTATAAAAAACAGAAGTTTTATTTTTAATTTTTATTATTTTTATTAAATTAACTTGAATTAAAAAAAAATTTAATATACGGTAAAATCATATGTTCAAAATTATATATAGTAATCTTGTTTATTATTTTTATTATTTTCGTATAACTATTTTCTTTTTATTAATTTCTCTCAATTTTTAATAATCGTATAACTATTTCATCATAACTTGTTCCTTTTCGTTCGTTAACTACTATTATATTTTTTTTAAGTTACTACCCATATTAGCTCCCGGGCCTTTCGTATGCTATATTATATTGCTTTATTTGAAAGTCCTACCTCGTTCTATTGTCGTAATATGCCGAATGTCTTACCATTTTATTTATTTTTCGTCTACTCTATAAGTACTAAAATCTAGAATTAATCTTCTTAAAACTTTTAAATACCTTATACTAAAATTCCTTTATAGCTCATCTTATCGTAATTAAAGTACTTAATCTGGCTTAGATCTTGTCGTTAAGTAACTTTAATTCTACAAATCCTAATTTCGTTCTGTAAAAGGTTTTTTCTTTTCTAAAGGTATTAATATTTGCTAAGTATCTAGGCTTATTATTAATATTCTTTATATTTATACATAATATAAACTGTTAGCGTCGTTTGTAACGGCGTTTATATTAGCGACTGTCGATTTTTACGGCTTTTACAATATACTTATCGACTGTATTAAGTCGTAAAACTTTAATTCTTTATAAACTATATCACTTAAATTATATTTTTTATCGTTATACTATTGTCAGAAAATGGTGTTGAGATCAGAGTGGCAAGGTAACCCTTTGATTGACAACAGTCTGAAACCTGACCCTTTCTCCCACTTCTGGGGAGAAACCACCTTATATATATAGACCCCGCATCGGACTTTGGGCTAATCGCTAACCTATCCGCCCGTAACACCTGACAACTATCCGGTCTTAATTATACATTTTTAAACTTATTACGTATTTTGATACTAATTGTTTTTGTCGAAGTTTTAAAATTTTCTACGCCGTTCTATAGTCGTTATCGAAGTTTTTAAAATTAGCGCTAAACTTTTACTCCGAATTGTTATACAACGAGAAAAACTAAATAGTATTTACCTCTTAAATATTTTCCGTATTCCTTAAGTAATTTTTAAGGATAAACCTGAGCTAATTTAAAATATTACCCTTAAAAGAAATTAATATCATAAGAATTTAATTTGCAAGGTTACCAACTATTTAAAAACGTAAGTATAAACGTATTTAAATAAAAAAGGTTTAAATTTTTTTTTATTTATTATACGATTTTAATTTTTTAACCTTAATAATGTAACGGCTAGGCTAGTTAACAAACTATTAAACCTAAACGTACGGGTTTATGTTGGCAGAAGTATCGTGTCGTCCGAGCAATAGAACAAGGTAACTTAGTTACGTCTCGTAATACTAAGGGTATCTTAGGTAACGAAGTTGTATTACAAGCTGTCGCTATCTAACTATGGAATAACGAGCGTATATATCTTCTACAGGCTTACTGGATCACTTCCAGTGAGTTGGTGATCCGTCACGTGACCTGCTCCACTTAGTGTCCTTGGTTTTCCGCCTACGACTGTTTTTGGAAGCCGTAGCGTGTTAGGTCATGACAAATAATTACTACATTAAAAGGAAGGTAATTATAAAATTTAACTTTTAAAAGATTATATTTAATAGCCGACTAATCGCCTTTTTATCTTACTAATAAAAATAATCTACTGTAATTATTTATTAAAGTTTACTTTATAACAGATCGAAAATCACCTTGCTGTAGCTTATAGCTTTTTATTTTTTTTACGAATTAAATTTCTCTAGATTATTATTACATACTACGAAACTATTTGAATTTAAAAAACGTCTTAAAAGATGTTGCAAAATGCAACGTTAAATATTAAAAATTTAAAAGTTTATAAAGTAGTTTTTATTTTAAAAAGTGATACGAAATATAAATATTATATAATAAACTAAATTTATTTAAATAAAATTTAAATAAAAGTATATTATATTATTAAATAACTCGAAATTCCGAAATTAAACATTTAAGTTTTATAATTATAAATGTAATATATTATTATGTGACAGCTAGGCTAGTTAACTAACTATTAAACTTAAACGTCCGGGTTTATGTTAGCAAAAATATAGTGAGAATTTAAGTAATAAATACATAAGATAATTTAGTTATGTTTCGTAATACTAAAGCTGTTTTGGGTAACGAAGTTATATTACAAGTTATCGTTATTCAATTACGAGATTTAACGACTATATATATTTTTTTTTAGTTTATTAAATTATTTCTAATAAGTTGGTACTTTGACTTATTAGATTATTTTTAATAAGTTAGTAATCCGTTACGTAATTTACCTTATTTAGTATTTTTTAATTTTCTGCTTACGACCGTTTTCGGAACCCGTAGCGTATTAGGTTATGATATGATTTCCTCTTTTCGTAAATCTTGCCCTTAAAATTTTTTTCCAGTAAGTTATTCGTACGTGTTTACTATATCTATACGTGTTTTCAAACGTCGATCTCTTAAACCCTTTAACGTTTTACTTTAGCTAACTTAATTAATATAGAAAATTTCGACGTAATATTTTGTTCGTTTTGTTCTATACGACATTTTCTATATAAGATAATAGAAAAAGTTTCGCGTTATTAAAAATGTGTTCGCCGAGGTTGTTTATGTAACAGCACCGGCGTTTTTATTACGATAATTAACCGTTACGTAACGAAATTCCGGCGTTTAAAAAAAAGTTAGCCGTTAAAAAAGCTTTAGCTAAGTTTTTAGTACGTTTTTTCCGTATACGCTATTAATGATAATATTACTAGTCCGAAAGTGCAAAATTGATTAATCGTATTTTTTAATTTTTGGATAAATAAGATAACGAATTTTTTTCCATTATAACTATTTAAATTTAAGGTGGTTTAAACGTAATTAACTGAAATGTTATAGATAAAGGGTTATTATTAAATATAAATTAGAACGTTATCGTTCCTAACGGTTTAACCGTTATTAGTAAAAATTCCTTAGCAATCGTTAAGCGTTTATAAAATTTTTGCGAGTTTTTAAGTATTTTCGGAGTTTAGGTATTTTTTTATTTAATTAAATATTAGGTACGTCCGTTAGTTTTTTTTTATTTCGTATACTTATATTTTTTATATTTTCACGCTATTTTATTTAGTATATATCTTAATCGTATTTGTTATTAACTTAAGTAAGGATATATAAAAGATTAAGTAGATTTTAACTTTGGGTAGTAGTTTTAGTTAGTAGTTATTTTTTAAGATTATTTTAACGATTTTGTAAAAACCGATATACCTAAAGTCGAGCTTTTAGTTTGGGCGTTTTGTTTGGATGTTTTTGGTAGTTAGGTAAATTATCTCCCTTTTCGAAAAGTTTGGTTTTTTAACCGTTTTTAAATGTAATATTTCTTTATTTAATTACGTACGAATTTAAGTTTTATTTTTATTTTTTGATGTAATTATTTAAGTTGTTTTAACGTAAGAATGGTGTTAATATTAAGTAAGCTTTTTCTTTATAATTTCTTATAAATTTCTGGTATAAATCTAAAATTGGTTGTTAATGGGATTTTTTTAATATTTTCATAATAATTAGTATTATAAGTTATTTAAATTATTAATAATTTTTTAACTTAATTATTTTGTTCGTAATTAACGTAATATCGTAAATACGTTTCGAACGTTTTTATTTTACCTTTTTATTTATTCGTTTATTTAAGGTCGAAAGGAATTAAAAATTTTATAATTTAAACCAATTTATATTATTGAATTATACCAGAATTTAAAGGTAAACGTCGTCCTTTTATTTAAAATAATTTCGTACGGTAAATTGTATACGCTAATAATATTTTTAAAAAAGATGTACGTTATTTATTTGGCGTTTATGTTTTCGTTATAGAGTAAAAAAAAATAAGAAAATTTTATAAATCGATTAACGATTACGAAAATGTTGTTATAATATATATTCGTAACTGGATTTTTAATAAAGGAAGTTTAGTAATAAAGTTTATCGTAATAAAATTTTACGGTTGTTTTACGATTAGTCATAATTATAATTCTTCCTATAGTTTATGTCGTTACATTTTTGTTTTGGCATAAACGTCGTATTAACGTAAGATTTTTTATATTATGTTTTTTATTTTGAGGAAATAGTATATGCGTTAAAGATATTTAAGGGTTTTGCGAATCCTTGGGTATTTATATAGTTAATGTTTATATATATTTCGTACTAAGTCTTTTTTAATATTTATTAAAATTTATATTTTGTCGGTTTTTTTCTTATTAAGTAAATTATCGTTATATATTTTAATATTCTAATATATATTTAAGGGTGTTACTTATATTATTGCGACTTGCCGTAATCGTAGCTACTTTTTTATAGTAATATTAAAAATTATATAATTAATTTTAATTATTTTCTCTTTAAGGTTTGGTCGTTTATTAAAATCGTTAATTTTCTTATTTTCCGAACATTTTCGGTAATTAGTAATGAAATTATTATAATATAAGTTTTTTAATCGTAATTAATCAGGTAAGATTTTTGTAATCCGTATAGATTTTAACTTAATGTTAGTGATTTTTAAAAAAAAAATTAAATTTGCGAAATGTTTTAATAATAACTAAAAACTTTTTATTAGGAATACCGTAACGTAATTCGGGTTTTTATAATTTGTAGAAAAAGAAAATAACCGGGTGTAATATTTTTTAATCGTTTTATTATTTAATTATTACGCTTAAGGCATAATTTAATACGTTAAATTTTAGCTTTATTAAGTGATTTAGGTTGTACCTAATTAATATTAGCTGGTTCGTAATAGTTTTATAATTTATTAAAAGGTTTTTTTCGTTTTAAGCATTTTTTATAAATTTTTCTTTTTTTGAATAAATTTATTTAAAGGTATTGCTATTCGGTTAAAATCTTAAATAAATATTCGATAATAATTGACGAATCAAAAAAAAGCTTATATTTCCTTAGTTATAATAAGTTGTACTTGATTTCGTACGGAAGTAATTTTTTAAAAGTTTATTTTAATTTATCTAAAAGTGATAATGTGGTCTAAATATTTAATTTCCTCTATATAAAATTGGCTTTTTTTGTATTACTTAGTAAATTGGCGTTCTGAAGTAATTGTAGCACTTTATGGACGTACTTTTCGTATTACTTCTTAGTTTTTGAAAAGATAAGAATATCGTCGAGGTAGCATATTACGAAAACGTCGAGGTACTTCTTAAGGACGTAGTTAACTATACGTTAAACGGTAACTGGCGCGTTAGTAGGTCCCATAAGTATGACGAAATATTCGTATAGGTCGTATTTAGTTTTGAAAATTATTTTCTTTTTCGTAGCTGTTTTTGATTTTAATAAGGTTATATCCATTTTTAAGGTTAAAAGCGGTAAATTATTAAGCTTTATAAAAACGATTTTTTATTTCACTAATTAAAAGCAATAATATTCGACCCTTTATAATAACGTTATTAAATTGTTAGTAATTTATAATTAGTTGTAACTTTCCGTTTTTTTTTAATACAAAAAATATGGGGTATTTAGTTGGTAATTTTAATAATCGAATTTATTCTTTTGTAAGTCGGTTTTCTAGGTATTATTTGACTATATATAACTTTGTTTTATTAAAATTGTAAATGGGGTAAATTTTAATTAATGGTTTTTTAAGATAATTTTATGATTTTATTCGTTATATTTTAGTAATTTCGTTTCGAGTTTCTTTCGGAATAGGCGTTTATATTTGTGCTATTCTGGTGGTATATTGGTTAAATCTTTTAATTTATTAGGCTGCTATTGTAAATCGTTATTTAATTGTTGTAATTTAGCTTTAATAGTAATAATAATGTATCGAATTCGTTTATAATACTTATTTTTTTATATCGTGTTTTTATGGGTGGTAAGGCATCTGTCGTATCTTTATGCCGACATTTGTTATTATTTTCGTTCGAATGTTAAGATTTTTGTCGTTTTCTTTATATATTTGTCGTTAGGTTATAAAACGAACCTGAATTAGCTAGTTTCTTAATCGATTAAAGGGCTATGCTAGCGTAATTATATTTTTTTAAATTATATCGTAATTTTTTAATCGTACGATGTCGAAATTAATTAATATATTCTTTGGAATAAAAATGTTAAAGTAATTATTTTCGCGTGTATTTTTCCTATTATCGTAAAGAAATAATTAACTTTTGGCGGTGTTTACGATGTAAAGTTTTTTTTTATCTCTATGGTCGTTTAAGTTGGTTAATTATTTTGAGTATAATATAGTTACCTTTTAAAACTTCGTTATTTATTATAGCGGTGTATCAGTATGTCCCAATTCGTATTTTTACTATAATAAGATTATTATCGTTCTTTATTATTATTAAAACTTTTTTTAAAAGTTTTTATCGTTTTCTTTAGGTTTTACCATCCTGCGGTTTTTTTATAGGTAGCTTTCGTTTTTGGGGTTTTGCTTAAGTTGTTATATTTCCGTATATAACTAGTCGATTCTTTTTGGTAATTGTTTAATGTATTTCTATTATTCTTTTGTTTCGTTTCGTAATTCGTTAATTTATTTGCTTATTCTTTTGTTATCTTGCTATAATTGTTTAATGCTTATTTATTGTCGGTTTGCTTAGTTTTTTATTTCCATGCTATGGTACTTATTTTAACTTTGGAAGTAATGAATATCTTTTTTAAGTAATATAAGGCTTTTTTTCTCTTTTTTCCCTTATAGGGTTTTTTTTATTTATTGCTTATAACGTATTCCAAATCGGAATGTTTTCGTTCTTTTCTTAAAAACTTTTAGTAAACTATACGAAATTCGCTAAAATTCTTTTTTTAGGGGAGGGGGGGGCGGCGGGGGTTGTTATCGCGTTTAGTTGAAGCTGTAGATCGGCAATTAAGTATTATATAGTTTTGTTAATTCCTCTTAAGCTATTTTTTCTTGTAACTGATATTTACAGATATAATAAAAATAAAAATTATTTCCTTATAAATACTTTTATCCTTTAGGCCAGGTTTAGGCTGTTACGATTTTATCGACTTTTTCCCTATTAATTTTTTTATATAAGTAACGGTCTTATCGTTAATCCCTAAAATCGGTTTTTTGTTATTTGGCGAAGTTAAATCCTTAATACCACATACGAAATAAGTATTTAACGATATATTATTTTTTTTCTACATAAAGGAGATATTAAGGTTTGATTCAATAAACGGTATTAAGTTGGTTATACTAATTAACCTTTCCGGGTATTACTGCTTTTGTCCACTTTTAATGCTTTTAAAGTTATTTTTTAAGCATTTATATTAATTATCGCTAGTAGTTCTTTTGTCATTTTTTGGAAGGTAATTATTTTTCTGGAGATATCTCTCACTTTTTATAGTTTTATAACTATTTATGTAAGGATTTTTATTATTTTTATCGTTTTTATATACATTTTTATAATAATTTTCTAGTTTTTTTCTGCGCCTAAAGTATTATTTTACTTAAAAATCCGAGGAAATTCTTTTTTTTTATTTTATCATAATAAGCGTTTTTCCTCCTTGATTATTTTGTAGTTACCTTATAGGTATTAAGGTTTATAGTTTATTTTATTATGGTTTTTTAAATAACTTACATTAGCGTGCTTTATAGCTTATCTTGCTATAATTCCAATATTAAATTCGTCGTATATTTTGTTAAATAGCTCCAATCTTCATAAGTTTTAATTTTGTTCCGTACGAAATATTATATTTTTAGGTATATTAGTATTTGCCGAATATTTAAGCTTATTATAATTTGGAACGTTCGTTTTTAGGATATATCGTTTTCGTTATTTTTGTTATTATTTAAACTGTCGATTATTAATCTTAATAATTTCTACAATATATTTATCTAGGGTAATAAGTCGTTCGATCCAGATTATCTTATTTTTAACATTGTTTTTAAGTTCTTTATAAAATATATCGACTAAGGTTTTTTTTTATCTCTTTATGTGAGCAGATATAGTGGATTTGTTGTTGGGAACAAAGGGCTTGGATTTGTGGCCCTAGGATTGCAGGAACAAAGCAGGAAGCAGCTATATGTGGCTGCTCTTCCACCCAGATTGCAGATGAGTAGGCAACTAAGAATCAAGACACCAGCCTACAGATCAAGTGCAACACATCTGCCGACACTTTATCTGGCTTTAGCGATTAAGATTTTAAAGGTAACCGTATATTTAAACGCGGGTCCCTTTTACCTTAAGTCGAAAATTTTTAGGCCGTAAATCGTTCCTTATCGGAATTGCCAAAATTAAAGCGAATTTTATCCTTAAAATTAATGTATATAGAAAAAATGTCGTTAATTTAATTCTTTTAATCGTTTTTAACATTTTTTAAATACTTTCTTATAATAAATTCAAACCAGTCCGCTACGTTTCCGGTAATCCATATTCTTACGGCGAAAATTCTATTCGAAATATTATCTATATTTAAAAAACGCAAGTAAACGCGCGTTTAAATAAGAAAAATCTGTAAATTTCCCTTTTTATTATAAGGCTCCGGTTTCTTAAGTTTTATTTTAGTAACATAATTACTAAGGGCGCGCCTGCCATCTAATCAGCAAATCGTTAAAAATTCTCCTCCAGGTTTCGAATACGTACCTAAAGTTACTAGGTAAAATTTTCTGAATTGTTAGTTAATATCTTAACAGTATTAAATATTGCTTAAAATTTAACGGTATTACTAAATAAAAACTCACAACGTATAACGGCTAAACTAATTAACTAATTATTAAACTTAAACGTACGTATTTATGTTAGCAAAAGTATAATAGGAATTTAAATAATAAATACAATAACTTAATTACGTTTCGTAATATTAAGGGTACCTTAGGTAACGAAATTATATTACAAACTGTCGTTATTTAATTACGGGATTTAATAAATATATATCTCTTTTTTTAACTTATTAGATTATTTCTAAATAAGTTAGTAATCCGGCTTATTAAATTACCTCCAGTAAGTTAGTAATCCGGCTTATTGGATTACTTCCAGTAAGTTAGTGATCCGGCTTATTGGATTACTTCCAGTAAGTTAGTGATCCGGCTTATTGGATCACTTTTAATGAGTTAGTAATCCGTCACGTAATTTGCCCCACTTAATATTTCTTAGTTTTCTGCCTACGACCGTTTTCGAAAACCGTAGCGTGTTAGGTTATGACATATTAAAAAGTAGTTTAAAAAGGTTAAATTTTCTTTAAAATAAAGATTAAATTTCATCTATATAAAGTTTACTAGCTTAAAGGTCGTTTAATATTCTAATTTTTCCTTATTTCTTTATAACGAATTACAATATTTCAATTTAAAATTAAGTAAATTTTAACTATAAAAATCCGTTTTAAAAATATACAAAATTTTTATTTTACCGTAATAGGCTTACTAAGAATAAAGGAGGATCAACATATCGGAAATCTCATTTTTTTAAACCCGATTTTCCTATTTAAATTTTAAGTCGTCCTAAGTAATAATTCTAGGCTTTGCCCAAATACAAAAGTAAGGTTAATGCACTATGCGGCCCGTACGCTGGCAAAGCTCTGGAAGCCTTGGAAACCCTGGAAGTTCTAAAAGCCCTGGAACCTAAAGCCAAGGAAAAGCTATTAGAACGAGGGCTATATTATGTTACAAGGCCATTACCAACCGCAGCGCACGACGCGCGCGATCTAGTGTCCCCCACCCACTTCCTGAATTTACCCACTTCCTGAATCCGATTTTCGCTCCTTCAACACCCACTCCTTTTAACAACACTCCCCAATAACTCAACCCACACAACGTTTCTGAAGCTCCAATTTGAGATGGGACCTGATTATGAGTATCGCTTACAGCAGGCTTTAACAAACCTTGCTACGGGCGCTTAGCAAAAGGCAACGGCTAAGAAATAGGGTGTAACAGAAAGTACTTTATCCACGCGAAAGAACGGAGCTAAATCTTACGCCTAAGGTTATTAGCATTAATAAATCTTTAACATTTTGCAAAAAAATTAATTAGTGAAATAAATATTAAACGAAAAAGTTTATAAAAGGATGTCGTACGATTTCAAGATATTTTAAATGGCAAAATATATTAACTAAACGAATAAAAACATTTATTTTTTTTCAAAATATTAGGTTAAACGTTTTATTAACCGGCATTTAACGTTTTAAAAAAAGTTACAAAAATCTTTCGAAATTTTCCGCGCATTTTTCGAGCTTCTTAATAAAATCCGAAATTTTGAATAACGGTATAAGGTTATCGTCCGCAAGTTAAAAATTAAAAATTAAAATATCGTAAATATAGACAAAATAAACGTACAAAAAAGCAAAACCCCCCTCCAAAAAAAGTAATTAAAAACGTCCTTATTAAACGTAAACCTCGGAAAATTTCCGAAATAATAATTTGAATAACGATAATCGAAGCTATTACGGCTAACGGGCGATAATTAACATCCGTAATAATTTTTACCAGTTTCACCTTTTAAAGAGAATAATTCCTATATTATTTTTTTAAATAGAAATATACTTTTAACTAATTGGGTTAAAGTAACGTTAAAATCGTTTTTAAATAATTTCGAAAAATTTATCTTCTCGAAATAAAACCTTTAAATCCTTACGATTAAAATTTTTTTATCTTAAATTAACATAATACCTATATTATGGTTAAATTTATAACTAAATATAAAAAAAATACGCTGCTTATATATACCTTTATATAACTCTTATATTATATAACTGCTTAATATCGAAGTATTTATTATGTTAAAATAATATTATTATTAAAAATCGTTAAACTTTAACTTTTTCGCAATCTTAACCTTCGTTAATAAATAATACTTTTTCGAAACGTATCGTAAAACTTTAAGGAAAGTTTTTAACTATAAAAAGATATACGCGGGCTTTAAGGCGACAAATGTCTTACTATTTAACCCGGATAAATTATTCTAATATCTGAAAATAATCGGAAACTTTCCGCGTTAATAAACCCCGGAGCTAATTAAAACTTATCAGCCTTCAAAAAATTTTGTATAATATAATATACTCCCCAAAAAAATAAAAATATCCAGAATTAACTCCGGGCTATTAATTCGCAAAAAGTCGCTATTTTTCGCAATATTCGCGTTTTATTTAAAAAAAACTTTTAAAACTTTAAACTTTTAATCCGTTAAAATCGCCGTTTTAGGTTATAATAATAAGGATCTAAAAAAGCAATTAAAACTTTTAAAACTTTAAAAGCGTATTACAGTAATTAAAAACCTTAACGATATATTCCCCGAAATTAAACAAATTATAAAAATTAAAAAAACTACTAAGGTTTCTGCTAAAAAGTATAAGGAGCGGCACGCGAAGGATTTCCTAAAAGGGGCTATAAAAATTAATCGGATACCAATGGAGGACATGCTATTTCAGTGGTAATTGGAATAAATCAAAAATATACCGTTTTCGTTAAGATATTAAGAAGTGTTATTAGTGATACCCTCGTATTCGGTGTTGTGGACCGATTCAGGAAGTGGGTGGGGGACACTAATACGCTAGCACCCGGGAGCAAGCTAAGTGCGCCGAGGCGGCCAGCAACATCTTGTTTCGATATAATAATCCTCGTCCATTCCCTTTGCAAGATTATACATTAAAACGAGGGCACAAGGCCCTATTCGGCGTCTGTTACTTACCGTCATCCTGGAAATTTCCGCTCATTACATACCACATGTAATGACCCTTGTAAAAGTAATTAGGTAACATAGCAACCCCGCCTTTCTTTGTCCAACACCTCTTTTCACTCATCCATGGTCGTTAAAATCAATGACACCTACTTCCCTATAGTTGATCTCCAGGAATACTGCGGCCCATCACCTCTGTGCCTTGATATATTGACCGTGATAGCTGAATCGGGTGTGTCAGCATTTCATGGAGTCCAACGATGATACTTCCACACACCCTGCGGGGACTACCTCAATGCCCGGCCGACCCCGAGATCAGCTAAGCATTCAAGAAGTGCAACCAGAAGACGAGTTTATCTATCCTTCAGGCATTAAACTCTGGATGGCAGTTGCATCGCTTTGCATCGTATCGATACTTCACGGTCTAGATTTGACGATCGTTGCAGCAACAATACCCAGCTTGACTAATCATTTCAAAACACTCGAGGACATTGGATGGTACTCGTCGGCATATTCACTTATGGCAGCGAGTTTCGGATTTCTCTTCGGTAAACTTTACAGTTTGGTGTCGGCGAAGAGACTGTACATTGTCAGCATCTGCATATTCGAGGTAGGCTCCCTGCTCTGTACCGTAGCAGCAACATCGCGCATGTTTATTCTTGGTCGTGCCGTTGCAGGCGTCGGGGCTGCGGGCATCATATCGGGCTCGATAGTGATCCTGACCTCCTGTTTCCCTAAACGAAAACGGCCTCTGTGGACGACAATAATGGGATCATCGCAAATGATCGGAGTCGTGGGTGCGCCAATCCTTGGGGGCGTTTTGATCGACTGGGTCGGGTGGAGGGGCTGTTTCGGCATCAGCCTGCCCCTTGGTGTAGCAGCTCTCGCGTTGGTGGCATTTGGGCTTCAAAATATTATATCCAACCCGACCGATAGACTCGGATGGAGCGACCAGCTGAAGAGGTTTGACTGGCTCGGCACTGTCTTGATAATACCGGCGGTCATCTGTCTGCTATTAGGTCTGCAATGGGGTGGCAGTACGTATGGCTGGGGAGATGTTCGCATCGTTATTTTGTTCGCCTTATTTGCAGCACTTCTGGCTGCTTTCGGTTGGCGTCAGCGTCAATTGCAAGAAAATGCTATCTTGCCACCACGAATTATCATGATGAGATCTGTTCTGGCTGGCGCCTGGTTTAGTTCCTGTGTCAACGCCACCTTGGCAGTAACGGAATATTATATCGCCATATATTTCCAAGGCGTTAAAGGTTACACAGCAACTCATTCTGGGCTCCTCATTTCCCCTCTGCTCGTCGGTATCATCATTGGGAACCTCTGTGGAGGCCTGGGGATCATGTGGTCAGGCTATTACAACCGTGAGTCTCTGGTCGACTTGAATTGAAGATCAGGTTCTCTAACATGGTGTAGCGTTCATGATTGCAACTACCGTTCTGGCACCTATAGCCTCCGGCTTGCTTTCGACGATTAGCCTGGATGAAAGTGTCGTCAAAACACTGTGTCTTCTTGGGTCGTTAGGCTTGGCAACCGGCATTGGGATTCAGACTCCGCTCGTGGCTCTGCAGACAATAATGAAGCAAGGTGATTTGCCTATAGGGCTCGCGACGACCGGTTTCGGAGCCACTATGGGCAACGCTGTGTGGGTTGTTGTGTCTGCAACAATATTTAGAAGTCGCTTAGTGGCCGAGCTCGAGGCCCATAGCCCTTCTGTGGACGCGACCTTACTTGAGCATGCCGGCCTCTCCGAGATCCGCGCCCTTGTTGGCAGCGATCGTTTGAGAGATGTTTTGTTGGGATACGATGATGCAGTCACGCAGACCCTCTATCTACCCGTAGCGCTGACGGTGGCAACCATCTTTGGGTCGGTATTTACCGAGTGGCAGTCGGTGAAAGCAAAGCGATCTTAAGCGAGGTTTATCCAAAGCGACCGCAGCGGCGAACAACGTGCAAGGCGGGAGCTTAACTACGAACCCTTGAAGCCGCCATGACAATTCCAGCCCACTCATCGCTGTCTTAGTTCTATATTTATTCATAAGTAATGGATTTGGCTGCTGAGAGGCTCACTGCGCCCCCATATGTCGAATATGCTACATATTTGCCATATCGGCAACCGGCCTCGCAAAGTTACTGCTTCTCTAATTACACGCTAGTCAAGAATGGCATAGATAACTATAGGTTCCTGAACTGGTTTTTCCATTAGCATTCTGCACAACAGCCGTGGCCGCAATTCGTTAAGTATACGTTGAAAGTTAACATGCAGAGTTTCGGGCATGGACGACTATGGCCAGTACGCAGCACGTACTCTTCAACGATTACCTCAACTAGCTCAGGCCTCCCCGGCTCGTTCTTTAATTTCTTTAAAACCATTCAAATACCGCTCTATAACGCTACATATCAACTAAATCCCAAATCCCCTTGGCGAACTAACGAGGACTTGTTGTGGTCCTGATAGGGATGGCTAGGGGTTTGTCAGGGAAGCTAGGTGTGGGTGGCTCGTGCGCCCCGCCTTATTTGTGTAGTTCCTGGTGATGGAACCACAGGACTTCTTCTCTCCTCCCTATCCTGATATACCGAGCTATTCCCTAGTAATTAATATATGCGTCACTTCCCCGTTTCAGTGCCATAACAGGACTAAATTTAAGAAACCCGAAAGCGGCTTCGTTTAACAGATCTACTTTTTAAAAAATCCAAACGAAAATCTGTAAATGATTAATAATATAAAATTTTCTATAATTATACAGGTATTTATATACTTTCCGCTATTATAATCTATTAATAATAATATTCTTATTTTTGTTAAATTCCCTCTGTTAATTTTATCCTTAACTTATTTTTAATTACGTTCATGTGAACCGACTGTCTATCAAATTTGGAACATTGGCGAATAGGACCGCGAAGCCTCTCCACGCCGCTTCCTTGGCGGCAGTGTCGTTGCCGGCCGCGGACACCTCGATGGCACGCGAGACAACGTTGCCGGTACTTCGTGACGACACCGTACTGTCCGGCTCCTCCGCCGCGGATGGTCTATAAAGGTCCTGGTTCTACGCCTCGTTGGGAACGAGAATCTGACCCTGAGTGGTGACCACGCGCACCTGCAGGATCTGGTCCGCTCCCAGCCCGAAGGAGCTTGAGAGAGGGCCGCGACCGCCTCCCTGAATGCGTCCGCCGACTCCGACTGTCTGATCAACGCCACCGACAAGGGACTCCCCCGAACTTCGCTGCCCCTGGGGAGGCGGAGCCCAGTTATGGCCGCTGCCTAAGATGATCGCCCCCCTCCGTTCTGTTATCGCTCGGAGGTCGCCACCCAGCATTGAAGTCGAGGTTCTTGAAGTTTTGAGTCCAGATGGAAAGCAAGTAAGCGCCGGAGGATCTGTCGCTCGGGTCAGCAAGCTGCAGCCTAGGAAAAATCATTTGTTCATCCCTACCGGCCGTTGGGGTTGCGTCCAGTTCCTTTGATAATGATACGGATGTACCCGCTTGCTGGGCCATCCCATGGCAGTTGCAAGTTGCTCGTCAGTCGTAGCATTAACGACGCACGGGGCACGCCACCAACCTCGCAGCCCCTAGTGGCAGTGTATTCAGGAGCGCCCAGTGGCAGACAAGAGTTGTTGGCATACAGAGGGGAGCCGACGGACTCGGGGAGGGGGACGTGGTAGTAGGAGTAACCTCATTCCTTAACGATTTCGCATGCCTGCGACGAGTGAAAGGGGTTCCTGGATAGCAAGGTGAGGCGACGGGCTAAGTTTTGATGAGGGAGCCGCCGAGTGTCGCATTGAGCGCGGACCAGTCCGCCTCGGACGGCCAGTCGGCGTCGAAAGGGGTGAGTTTGCAAGTCTGCTGCGCAGAGGCGCCGAGGGTGCCGAGGATGGTAAAGAACGAAACAGTAGCGTTGCCTGCCATCCTGGTAACAGAAGGATTCTTCGACGAAGGTGGGGGTCTTGGTGGTATCGATAGGCCCCCCCCCCCCAAAACCCCCGGGCCAGCCATTTTTATATCAAGGTGGAATATTCGTCTATCTCTTTTTCGTATTCTTAAAAGACGTTCTACTGCCGCCGTCAGGCTGCAGATCCTCAATGTCCCATTCGTCATCAGTCCTGGTCTCCAACTCGAAGCCAGCCTATTGGAGAGGTTCCACGCGGCGATGCCGACGGCGGCTAAGCCGCGAGGGACTCCCGAGGCCCATCAAACATGCTGTTTTCGTGGCGTACGCTTGGGGAGAGTATCGAAGACCTATGACCTTGGAAGGATGGTGAGGGTATGCCTCAAAAAGAATAGTACTAGTCTGAGAGTCTGTTTGCCATCATCCTCACAAAGCTTGGACTGCGATCGACGGCAGTTGTGAACCGCAACCGAATACCTAAAGCGGATCCATTCGATCGACTATTTGCCGTTAACCCTGGTTTCCAGCCAAGAAATTACTAATAGAATTATTTTGACCCTGTTTCAAAAAAAGAAATACAATAATAGGAAACGGGGAATTGGGGACAACATGGAAAAAGTGCAGGAGATTGAAACAAGGGGGGGCGGACGTTTAGGCCCAAAAAGCGGTTTTTCGTTTAGGATACGTAAAAACGATCATTGGTGGAGCGCGCTGCGATTCCGGGACCAGGTGACCCCACCGACGACTTACACGCACCTCAGACGACATTGAGCAGTGTCGATTTACCCCCCCCATTTTCTTGTTTCGTCCTTGAAATTCGACCATTTGTGGCGAAGGTAAAGATCCCTTGGTTCTTCTGGAGAGAAATACCGAGATTTCTTGTCCCCCCTTCCACTCCGTCTCCCATCTAAGTCCACATTCAATCTCTATTCCTCCCTTGAACCCAACTTCTCCCCCATCCGCTACTAACAAACATCAGATCTTCAGACTTCTTCCCAATATCTACCATCCATCAAGTCAGTAAACAATGATCAGAGACTACTGGCAACTCTCAGGCCCCTTCGGCCTCGCGGTCCGCGCAGGGATCCGAATCCTCCAATTCGTCTTCGCAATGGTCACAATCGGCCTCTACGCCACCTCCCTTGCCTCATGGGACACCTCCTCAACAAGCATCAAGAGAACAGACTGGATCTTCGCCCTCGTCCCCGCCGTTCTCTCGGTGCTGACCTGCGCCTACCACGTCTTCGCGACGGTCACACACGCTGCCTGGTCCGTCTGGGACTTTGTCCTCGCCGTCTTCTGGGCCGCACTCTGCGGCGTGTCCTCAGGCATCCTCGTAGACGGCATGGATGGGAATATTGTCACTGGGAGTATGAGGACAAGGCTCGCTGGGGGAGTGTGGATTGCGGGCGTTAGCATGGTACTCTGGCTCCTTAGCGCCGTTCACGGGTGTGCGTATTGTTGCGCCTCGAGGACGTCCACGAGGACGATAAAACAGCAAGGGGGCAAGGTGGATCTGGAGGAGCTTCCCAATGGACAACCGCGGACTGTCTAGAATTACTGCTTCTGATAGAAATTTTCGTCCTAATCTGGCTTAATGGCATGGCCTTGGAAGAGCCGGCGGAATGTAGACAGACAAGGCGCAAGGAATGACCACAAATCTGCGAATTGGGACGATTTCGTAAGCCGAGCGAGACCACAATCCAAAATTCTGAAAATCTTTGACTTTTCCGCAAAAACAACCTCAATTCCCCCAGAACTAAGATCTCTGGACAAACAACTGTCCAAATGGGGGGGTTGTCGCCTTCAGCTTTTCGAGGACGTCAAGGGATGGCCAAGTTTGCCTTACGGCCATCCCGAGCCGGTAAGACGGCATCCCAAGCCTCGGGTCTCGTATCTTTTCCGTTCTTTAGCTGAAAAAGGAGGTCCACTGGCTAAACTGGAAGTAGCCGGTATCCGACGCGGCCACCCAAGCATGATGTAAGGTATGGTAAGGTACGCTCAAATATATGTACCCGGCCCTAACCCCCCTCCCCGACTCCGTCCCTTCTTCTATCCACCCACAACACAGATAGTTTCCCACACGTGAAAAGCCACCATGGTACACGAAAAGAAAGGCACATTGAACTCCTCTCAAGTTTCAAACGCCTTCGCCTTTGGGCTCGAGGATCTCCATCTCGAAAGTGAGTCTCCAACGCTCCTAAGAAGGCAAGAGCTCCAACCAAACTCACCCGGTCAACCATAGGGGAGCCTTCCAGTTCAACGCAGCGTGAGGACCAAGCACCACCCGATTACACACCGCAATACACACCGCAATACACCCCACAACGCCAACGGCCAATGCCCCTCAACATCGTAATCCAAGTCGTCGGCTCCCGAGGCGACGTCCAACCCTTCCTCGCCCTCGCTCCCGCCCTCCAGAAGTCCGGCCACCGCGTCAGAATAGCAACGCACCCACAATTCTCCTCCTTCGTCTTCGACTCCAACAACCCCTCCGCCTCGACCAACAAACTCGAATTCTTCCCCATCGGAGGCGACCCAGCAGACCTAATGGCCTACATGGTCGAATCCCCCTCCCTGATCCCCAAAATGTCGCAGATCCGCGCGGGCATCATCCAGCGCAAGCGTGACATGTACACCGAGATGCTGGACGGTTTCTGGCGTTCCTGCATCCACCCGGATCCCCTGTCCAATATTCCATTTGTAGCTGACGTCATCATCGCGAACCCGCCGAGCTTCGCCCACGTACACTGCGCGCAGGCGCTGGGGATCCCCGTGCATCTGATGTTCACGATGCCCTGGACCAGCACCAAGGCGTTCCCGCACCCGTTGGCGAACATTGGGTTTTCAAAAGCGGATAAGAAGAGTACGAATCATGCTTCGTATGCGGCCGTGGAGTTTTTGACGTGGCAGGGGTGAGATTGCCTTATTGCGATCCATGTGGTCGGAGAATTGCTGACCGGGAACAACAGTTTGGGAGATCTTGTCAACGCATGGAGAGTCCAGTCTCTGGGTTTGGAACCAGTCCCGTCAACCGAGGGTCACCGTATACTCGAGAGCCTCCAAGTCCCGTTCACATATTGCTGGTCCCCATCCCTCGTCCCTAAACCAAGTGACTGGGGTCCGCACATAAGTCTGCCCTCCCCTGAAAAGCTGGTTTCCTAAGCTATGCTTACCATCAGTCACAGACGTCAGCGGTTTCTTCTTTCGCGACCCAGCACCGTATGCACCGCCACCAGATCTAGACGCGTTCCTAAAAGCGGGTCCCTTGCCCATATACGTCGGCTTCGGCAGTATCGTTGTTGGCGGAATCGGGGGGCTGATGACCATGGTTCTCAGCGCCATCAAGGCAACAGGCGTCAGAGCCATCATCTCAAGGGGATGGAGCAACCTGGCAGGCGAGGAATCCCCTGACGTGTTCTACGTGGGGGATTGTCCGCACGAGTGGCTGTTCCAGCAAGTCGCCGCTGTAATTCACCACGGCGGAGCCGGTACTACAGCGTGTGGATTACGATACGGGAAACCTACGACGATAGTCCCGTTCTTCGGAGAGTAAGACCACCTTGGCCAACACAAGCCTACCACGAAACTTACTGACCCCTTGTTCACAGCCAGCCATTCTGGGGCGCCGTCGTCGCAGAAGCAGGCGCCGGACCAGATCCTATCCCGTACCGTTCCCTCACATCTCAAAAACTGATACACGCCATCCAATACTGCCTCTCAGCAGACGCCGTGATGGCAGCAAGACGACTCGCAGAGTACATGCAGATGGAGAAGGGAGTCCAAGCAGCTGTCGATGCCTTCCACGCCAACTTACCGTGGGACAGGATGACCTGCGATTTCTTCCCCAACCAGCTGGCGGCGTTGGTCTACGGGAGGGGTAAGAAGCAGGTGAAGATGTGCAAACCTGTTGCGTCCATCTTGGTGAAGAACCGGAAAGTGGAAAGGAAGCAAATCAAGTCGTAAGTGTTGGCCCGAGGTTTCCCTCCGATTCCGGACACTGACTTTCATTCATAGATACCGTTCGAAACCGATACACATAGAAAACCAGAGATGGGACCCCTTGACCGCAATATCAGCAGCATCTCTCTCAACAATCATCAAAATGGCCGGCGCCGCCGCCGACATCATCGTAAAACCCTTCGAGGAATACAAACGTAGCAGCGAGTCGGCCGAAAACCTCGAAGAGCAAGTCGAGAAAACCCGGAGACACAGCCAAGCCCCCTCCTTCGCGATGCTCCCTCTCCCCGGCGTCGGAGCCCCAGACGGCGCAGGGCAATCTGTCTCCGGGACCCGTCCACCTCCCTCCAGAGGAGAAGAAGAGTCGTCGGGAAAACCGGGCGCCATGGCAGTCGCCGCAGTCAATGGTGTGGGAAAGCTCGCCGGCAACACGACCAAGGGCTTGCTGGTGGATATACCCCTTGCGGTCACCGAGGGTCTGAGGGCGGTGCCTAATTTGTACGGCGAGCAGGTGCAGAAGCACGATGCTATCGAGGGATTTCGCAGCGGTGTCTCAGTTGCCGGCAAGACATTTTGCCAAGATATGAAGGGTGGCCTCACGGATATCTTTCTCCATACTTACACTGGTAAGAAGGAGCAGGGGGCTCTCGGCGCTGCCAAGGGTCTGGGTAAGGGAGTGGTGAGCTTGGTGACCAAGAGCACGGCGGCCACGTTCGGGCTCGTGAGCTACCCCGCCCAGGGGATCTACCGAAGTATATGGGCCGCATCGAAGGCTGACATGCGGAGGAGCATCGAGGATGAGAAGTTGCTCGAAGGCGACTGGATGGTCTCCATGAGCCCGACTTGGAAGATGGATCATGCAGCCATTGTCGAGGACTTTGAGGGCATGCGGGGAATGAGAGGGCGATGATGATCAAGCCTGCCTGCCAAGTCGTCATTCATCTTCTGTAGTTAGCATCGGCGTTGCGGTAGGCTTCTGAGATACGGACGAGTGCGGCTCAATGTTGCATCACGGAACAGGCCGGAACCTCGAGCACCGTTATCTTTCATTTGTCTCCACACAATTTTGGCTTTGATACAATTCGAATGGGCTGTGTTTCTTGGCTTTTTGTCGTCGTAGCTATGCCAGTTGATCAGTTTCCACGGCTCGTTCTGAATCTCTATGTCTTGGGTAATTAGCCGGTGCACCGTCGACCAGGATGTCCCACCTGGCATTTCCATCTTTGTTTCCTTACTCTCGTCGGGTGTGCGCAATTCAAGCGACCTCAGTCTGCCTGTGTTGGAGCAGCCGAATTAAGTGGTAAGTTTCCCGTCGCGTTATCGGTAGACAGGAGACCTCATAATGTCGAAATAAAGAAAACCCCGTTTCAATATTGGCCACCGAAATTTATATTAAAGTTACAATACTTATTTTGCAGCTGGGAAGCATCGATGCCATTAGTTAACAACACAACTGATATCCCCTATATCTGACACCAACCCTTCCGGTTCGTGACAGCCGCTGGCCATTTGGCCTTGGAACAAGGACGAGAACTGCTTTACAAGTCGTATTGGGCATTGCATCCCGGCTCGCCAAGGGTGCAGAGAGGGGTCAAGGTATCAGCTGAATCGTCTATGACTCTAGGAATCCGGAGCTTAGCACCGGGAAAAGTGGGGCTACCCCTATTCGGGGTGGCGAAGAATAGGAATATTCTTTTATATCTTTTTATAACCTTTTATATCTTCTTATAACTTTTCATATTTTGATGCCTCTTTATATATTTTTGTCCTCTTTTATGTCTGTTCGTATGTTTTTACTATTTTTAGTAATAATTATAGTAATAAATTCTTAAATGGTTGAATTATTAATATGGTTACTTACCGAGATATATAGCCCAGCTTTCCCCTAAGTTTTTGCAGGAATTTCATAGCTTTTTCTTCATAGCTTTATATAATACAACTCGACAGTTCTTGGGTCTCCTCTACTCGTTTTCCCACACAAATCCTTGCAGGATAGTCCCTTCTTCTGTCTCAAATTCTTACAATGGCCATTTCCCTTTTCCTTGCATGACGACGGCTTCCGACGTGGCCAGGTAGCAGACAGTGGCAGCGGCGAAGCTGGAAAAGGGGTTATTGAGTCCTGGGACTATTATATCAGCGTCAAGGGTTGATGCGGGTGATAGCACCGCAGAGAGTAATCGAGGGATCTAGAGGACGAAAAGGCAAAGGTCATAGGGGAATCAGACTAAAGGGGGCGGTAAAGGCTAAAGCGGGGGAAGATGCCGCTCAACAATCAGCCGGCAATGCCTCCTTAGGGTATCTCTGGGACTGAGCAATGGGGGGACCATGGGCAATGGTCGAGGCAGCAGCATAATTGCGGAAATTAGAAGGGCAAGGAGACAAGGCGCCGAAAACAAACATGATAAGGCTAGTGGGCGCGAGGTGGAGCGCGCCGGGAAACGATTGCAGGATAAGATGAGGGGGAAAGAGTAGCGAGTACACGAGAGGACGTCGAGCGAAAGGACCGGCATACAGAACAATGCAAGAATACACTGTTGTGGCATCTGAATATGGCTGGCGCGAGCCGCTGTTATAGGCAGCATTCACAGTGAGGGGCAATATAAATGAGCTGCCCTATTCGGATATAATTTCGTTTTCCTAGGCACCTTGACAGCTGTCGGTTCCCTATTCCCGCACCCGAGAACTACCCCTAAATCTTTAATTCCGGCCATATAGTCTAGTTTTGTATGCCTTTCGCAACAGTTTCAATTAATATTCGCATTGTAACGTTATATCCATTACTCATGATCGTTACAAAGAACGTAACGCAGCCATAGTTCATTACCGTCTGCCCTTAATGGGGCCCGCTTTTGGGCTGGAAGGCGAGTTGAAGATGGTTAACGCTGTCGCCGTAGCAATTCGACCTATATATATTGCATAGCGGCCGGATAGGCGCGCCTGGCCAGCTTCCGAGCTACACAGCAGTTGGCTGGCAGCTGTCAGCTTGTTTAGGAAAAATATAATATAGCCCGAATGAGGCAGCTCCTGTAATTAGGGCTACTGTACCCAGCACTCTGTATGTCCCCTGTATCAATTCGCCACGTCACCCCACTTACCACCATGCAAATCTCCTATCCATTTCCTCGCTGTTTTCTTGACACTCTTCACTCCTACTTGGCTGTGCCTTGACGCTGCTCTTGTGAAACGGACTGGATCTCTGCTTCTTAACCACGGTTGAGGCGAGGGTGTTTCCTTTGAAATTTAGCTTGCTTCGAGATCTTCGAAGTGAATGACGACGAGGTCGTAAGGAGGAGATGACTGAGCAGACCCAGAGCAAGCCGGGGCCATGGCCTGTCAAGCATGACATTAGAGATCTCACCAGCTCCGGCGAGGACATCGAAAAAATATGGCAGATGTGGCAAGCGATCTTTCCAAAATGGCCGATTAAACGACAGCGAATGGAAAAGCTTCTTTATCAAGTTCCCGGCCAACATTACATACACGAGAAAGGATTCTGTCTATCGTTTCTGACGGATGGACCGCACGGCAAAATAGCAGCGGTTGGTGTATTGCCAGAATACCGAGGCAAAGGACTCGGTACTGCTTTTATGACGAAGGCACAGGCTGAGTTGAGAAACGTGGCTCGTGCTAATGGAGAAGGAGAGCTGAAGTCTTTGGAGATCGGATCTTTGATCCCTCGATTCTGGCCGCAGGTGCCGATAGACCTCCCACAAGAAGTGAAAGACTTCTTTCTTCACAGAGGTACATCACAATGCTCAATCAGACCTTCTGATCAGAAGTCCTGATGGTATGCAGGTTTCCGTAAATCCGCAGATCCAGCAGCTCGGGATCTCTATAAAGACATCCGCCGGGCTGTCGCGCCACCTGAAATCCTCGATCGAGCTTCGAAGACGAATTTCAAATTCTCTCCATGGTCACCAGAATTGTACGAAGAGTGCATGACCAAGCAGCGAGCTAATTTTGTTCGTCAGTTCCTAGATCCTCGTCCAATCGTGAATGCTTATTTGCATACAGAGCTGGTTCAAAGCCTACGAAACCCTCGCAGCCTACAATCAATACCATGAAGTAATGGTCGCCTTTGATCCTGACACAAACGCACAAATCGGATGGACACTGATGTGTTCTTACTCCGCAATCATGAGCGACGTCTTCAGTTTCTTGCCTTTGATGCCATCGAAAGAGAAGACGGGGCTAATTGCCGCCGTTGGTGTGGATGAGAGCGCAAGAGGTAAAGGTGTTGGGTTGGCATTGATGGTGAAAGCGATGGAGAACATGCGGGAGAGGGGTGTTGAGGGCGTGTTTATTGATTCGGTTGTGATACGTGGGTTCTATGAACGGCTGGGATTCGAGACTTATTGGGAGTATGAGGGGTATGTGTGGTGAGGGAACAAGAGAACGGCCACGTGCTGGTGTGAAATTGGTATATGCAAGCAGCATATCTACCATATCAAATCAAATATATTTAGTAGCTTAAGCTATTCATGTCCAAGCTGCTTTTGATTTGTTAAATACGCTGCTCGGGCGTAGGGGTCTCTTTGCCCGTAATTAAGTCCTTGAATCGTTAGATTTTTTGATTTTGGAATCTCTAATCGAGACTCAAAAAGCGTCGGCGCCCCAATCCGGAGCCTGGCAGAGAATCCAACAGCGGCATTCGATTCCATGAGTAGGGGCTACCATGCAAAGATTCATATGTGAAAACGTATAGGCTAGACCCAAAAAGTGCCGTATTAAACTATCACACAGCTATAGGTTTCCTTGCAACTCCTTGGGGGATATTGGGCTATATATAAGAATGAATCATCGTATTATCAAGCGGATCATTTACTTATTAATCTATTATTTCCATTGATAATCAGGGATGACGAGTCGAAACGTATAAAACGGTATGGAAGGATAGGGGAGAATTTTCCTAACCTTCACCATTTCGAATAGGGGTAGCCCCACTTATCGAGGAAACATCCAGATTCTACAGACATCACCATCGAGATGAGTTCTGTACAATACTCTTCGCGCAAAATGTAGGCTGCACCCAATTTCCTCCTGACGATACCGCCGAAATCTAATTGGAAACCTTCTCGTACCTCGACGGGCATTATCTTCAGTCGGCACTCTACCCATGGCGCTCGCTGTATGTTACAGCCAGAACTTGCTTGATCCAGAAGAACGCTCAGCACAGGCCCGCTTTAACGGAGGCCTCTCTCTAGCGACCAAGATGCTTTTTATTTGGTGCCTGAGCCAATGCAAATGCGACTCGTAATGGCGCTAGGACTATCAATCCCAACCTCCTTCTGCAGACTCCGTTGGTGCACGCAAGTGCTGGTTGTCACCCGGCTGTGGTTGGGCTTCTGGTCTCCCACGGAGCAAATATTAACGCTGACCCTATCGATCCTGTATACTCGGCCCGGGGTAGTTGGTACCCTATTCACTGGGCCGCTGGTTCCACAGGGTCTCAGTGAGAAGTGGAGTCAACGGAGTCGAGAAAGAAATCGACTCCCTACTGAAGAACGGCGCGAGTGTTCGGCAGCGCAACAGGGCTATTGTGCGTAAGGACGCCCATAAAACCTCTCTCTTGGTTGCCTCCGGTTATCCAGAGATCAGTGAAGACTTGGTCGCACACATATTGGAACGAGGAGCGTCTGCTGTCGAGCCCCTCTCGGCTTCGGCACCCTTGGAGTACTTTGTCTAGAGCTGGAGATACAACGAGCATAACGCGATGACCAAGGGTCACAGAATCTGCCGCGCCCGAAACGCGAAGAACTCGAGTTACTTTAACTTAACGACGCTGTCCCTCAGCCAAATGGTGATGGCGAATCGATTTTTTCCCCGTTACATTCAGCAGGTCTCTGGAGATGGTTCCTAAAGCATGGACTTCACGGAAGGGCTCCCAACAAGCACGGGCAACGCCCCCAACAGTCGCAGTAAGCTGTCTACGGGACTGGTGCTTGAGGGGGAAGCAGCCCAAAGACACGGCCACTCTAAACAAGTACTATCTACCGCTCGGTCGTTATAGTTAGAGCTTCTCCTTTGACACCGGCACCAACCTAAACTTCCGGGACATCAACTCCATCGCCTCAGCCAGCAGCAATCCTCCCCTTTCGTCTCCGCTGGGTGCTCTTCTTATGCAGACCCACCCTGCGTGACAAGTCCCCCTCCTCCTCCGGCTCCTCTTGGACCGTGTAGCCTCACCTCTCGCCACAGACGGAAACACTCTAACGCCTCTGCACATTGCATGCTTGTACGACCAAGCCGAGTGCATCACGAAACTTCTCGCCAGGGGTGCGTCTGCCAATTTGAGCATGCCCGGCTATAAGGGAGGGATATCCCTAACCTTAGCTTGCGGGGCGAGATACGAGGCCGCGTTGAAATATAAGAGATCTGGTGTATATCGCACGCCGGGTTCAGATAATGAAGCTCCTCGTCTACTCCGGGTCCGACGCAGGTGCGAAGGACATCTCCGGACGTGACGCTCTGGATTGGGCGGTGCATTTGGGATTAGCAGAGGTTGAGGATTGCCTACCCTACTTTGGGGCTCAGGCCAATTCCTGTCAATAAGGACGCCCAGCAGGAGGCGAAGGACGGACCCTGGTGTTGAGCGAGCGGGAGTTGGCGAAAATCAGGGGTATGGACTCCTCGACCGCAGCAATGGTTGGCGGGGAAATGAATGGTAGGCTTAATCCTCTTTAATGAGATACGTTCACAAGTGTGGAGAGTTCCCTGCTGACATTTCCTGTCAAGACTACAGGAGCGCTCAATCGTCAGGATATCTGGCACAAGTCGGTGACTTAAATATTCATCGGCTATGGGATATTTCGAGAGCGGGATAATAGGCTCTCATTTGACCCCGTGTATTCGGACGGCTCACGATATCAGTGAAAGGAACAGCGATGGCATGGCTTACCAGCCAGCAGATTCCAGGTTGACGATAATGAGGAAACCTTTCCATTTTCTCAGCTTCGCTAATATACTCTTTCCGCCATCCCATCAGTAGTTACATTGCCTATGACGGTGAATTTTATTCTTTGGCAACCTCGAGAGAATCGCTGTTGTGAGACGTAAATAACCAGCAATGTAACGATGGATACCAGCCATAAGATGAGTCCGTCTCGTGAAGTACAGCGAAAGTCTGTTGGCAGATATAGTACAGTCTCAGGTTCCAGCGACGGTGAAGTGTCAACCCCCCACCCTTTCCCGCCCCTTAAGCATCGGTCGACCCCCGACGCAAAGCCTCACAGTATGAACGGCTCATGCTCGATCTCCGTGATTACCAAGGTAGCTACCATCACTAGATCTAGTCAATCGACCGGCGTTGGAGAAAGGCCCAAGTAAAAAAGTGACGTTCCTTACTGGAAGAGATAAGTTCTAAGAGCGTCACGTCCTCATTTATAGGGGCGGCAACGAAGGCGCCAGGAAGTTCCATAATGAGAGAATGCGCCGCCGTAGAGACACATCCCGAGATGTATCATCACCATCGCCAGGGAGATTCGGGGCAATTCCTTAGGTGTACCTAAATGGAATACAGGCGCGCAAGGTTGCGACAACGACGCCAGCGCCATACAGCTATCCTCCGTAACATAACCTCGCGAACGGATATCCGTTCCTAGTTACAATCGTGACGTCGGATAAGGTGCATGTACGAACGAACGCGGTGTCCATCTTCGTGCAGGCTGACGAGCGGTGAGCGAGACGTCCTAGGCTGGGAGATCATCCAGTGCCGCGAAAGCGAACCTTCCTTGATTAAAGAGAGAAATTAGGTACTTAGTCAATCGCGTTCCGGTAATCCTCAAAGACGTTGAGCGGTGATTCTATTACATCCTTGACAAATTGTATTGGAGCTTGGATACATAACCGATAAGCTAGAGAGATACGCGCGTAGTTGAAGGTAAAGGAGTGTAGAAGACATTACTACTCACATGCGCAAAGCTGGGAATAAGCATTATCGAGACCCTAGCCACCCCTATGCCAGGGTTTGTAGACCACAGCACGCATATGTGAACTATTTCCAACATAACAAGGGGCACATTCGAATGTCAATGTAGCCATGCCTCATCTGAACCGTACCACGGAGCCCTAAGCCCAGCGTCATCAGCTAGTAATGGGGCATCAACCTGAACAAGCTAGGGTGATAAATTCCATGATCAGCGCTACGAATACACCGAGCTTATCCTCCCGTCTCGCAGCCGTCCCTCCTACAAATAGACAACCCCACGACGTGCCGATTAGCCCACTTGCTTGAGTTCCTGAGCGACGAGCTTCAGGATCTCCTCGACGCCCTTGCGGGCGTTCCGGGGGTCCTTGGCGACGGCCTGCCAGACCTCGCCGTGGCGGGGCTCGACGGAGACGCATTTGGCGACGACTTCCTCGCGCTTCTCGGGGGTGCCGTGCTCGAGCAGGAAGCGGTAGTACCAGGCCCACGAGTCGCCGCGATCGGCGTCGCGCACGAGGGCCCTCTCGAACCAGGCCTGGGCCTTGTCGAGGCGGCGTTCGCCCCAGAAGATGCGCGCCACGGCTACTAATAACGCAGGGTCGTTGTCTACCTCCTTGATGGCCTCGAGGGCGCGCGGCTTGCGTTGCGGGCGCGCTGTCAGGTGCCATATCTTCTCGCTCCACAGCGCGCCCTGCTGTGGTTTCGGCACGTCGCGCAGCGCCCGCTCCATCAGCGTCTCCGCCTGTTTTGTGTTCTGCGCCCGCCGCTCCACACGCACCGACTCGCACCAGAGCTCGGCCGACTTAGGCACGGCGAGTCGCGCGCGGTCGAGCACCGAGCGCGCCTTGGGCAGCTGGCCCAGCTTCTCCTCGAGCCGCGCGTACAGCAGCCACAGCGGAACCGACGACGGCACGGCTTTCACGCCCGTGCTGTATGCCTCGCGTGCCTGCAGTGGCTTGTCTAAGTCTTCGTAGATCTGGCCTTTCATCATCCACAGCTTGGGGCTGGCGGGGAACAGGTTCAGCGCTTGCTGGACGAGGTCCAGCGCGGTGTCTAAATCATTCTGCTGCCGTTCGAAGGCCACGCTCTTCATCCACACGCGGTCGGTCGGTGCTTCTTGGCGGGCCGTCTTCAACAGCTCGCGCGCTTGGTCGACTTGGTCGTTCTCGGCCTCGAGCTTGACGGCAGCGAGCCAGATGTCTTCGTTGTTCGGATTCTGTTGGAAGGCCCTCGCGAGGACGCGGCGCGCGTTGTCGATCTCTCCTGCCTGCCACTTCTCCTTCGCGAGCATCATCCACAGAATCTCACTGCGAGGGCAAGCATTGACTGCCTTCTCGAGCACTGCCCAAAGCTCCTCCTTGGAGCCGTGATTCCTTTCCAGGTCCGCAGCCGCCAGCCATATCGTCTTGCTCGTAGGGAATACTCGCAATGCGTACGCATATATCGCCCGAGCGGTTTCATATCTACCCCTGTTGATACTCGCGCGCGCGTCATCTAACCAGGTGTCCTTGCGATCATCGTCTTCGTCGAGACCCCACCCCAGTGTTTCCCGGATGATGGCGCCGCAAGTGATTATAGCACCTTCTTGCTCGCATTTCTCTGCCTCAGCTATCCATTCCTCCCGCTTAGGCATAGCTGACTCCTTCGCTAAGACCTGGACAGCACGCTTCATTACGTTGACCTTCTCCCCGGAGCCGAGCTGTTCTTGTAACCTCGCAGCCGCTATCCAGATCTCGTGTGATGTCGGAATGTGCTTACGAGCTTTGTTGAGCACCTTCTGGGCGTTCTCAGGGGTCTCAAGACGAGCCAGTGCAAGCCATAGGTCCACTGAAAGGGGAATCAGCTCCGTGGCTTTCGCAAGCATTAACCTGGCGTCTTCTGGGTCTTCTTCCAAATTGACAGCTTCCTTCCATAGCGCCTCCGACTCGGGTATATGATCTAAGGCGTGTCGAATCACGCGTTTCTTGGACCTGATGTCTTCTTCCAGCTTCATAGCTTCAACCCATAGACGCACCGAGCGATTGTTCTTTTGGATGGCCTGCGCCGCAATGATTTTGGCATTGCGACCCTCGTTTAACCGAATATTCTCAAGCCAGACATCCTCATTCTTGGGGCAATGCTGACATCCACGCGCTATTACGCCACGGGCTGCCACTATCTTGCCGGCGAGTTCCTCGATACGCGCTGCGGCTATCCAACCTGGACCGTTGGTAGGGTTGGTCTTGATGACAGACTCGAGGAGCTCTCTGACTCGGTTAATGTCGCTGACTTGGGGAGCGCCCTCGGTGAGTGACGACTTCGCTAGGCTTGTGAGGTAGCCTTTGGGGTCGACGCTCGTGGCACTCCCCGCTACGCTCGTGCTGGTTCCATTTTGTGAGGCCTGGTCAAGCCTGACCTGAAGAACCTTGTCTCTGGCCTGTCCGATCTTGGCGAAGTTGGTCATGGTCCCATCTTGGCTACTAGAAGTAGTTGAAGCAGCCCCGTCGTCATTCACAGTAGCCCCGAGTTCGCCGGTGGTGCTTGCGGCGGCTAAGACACTGTCCGGGACGGCGTAGAAGCGTTGGTGTCTCGCCTGTCGGGCCCTCCTGGCTTTCCCCGTCAAATCTCCGACTTCTGGTAGGCTTGCCCACTCTTCCTCAGTGATGCTTTCGAGACCACGTTTTAGGTCGGCAAACTGGTGGGATATCTTAGGGTTCTGTCGCTCGTATTCTTCTCGTTCGGCTTTTTCGCGAGCTTCCCTATTCGTGACACAATAATCGTCGGTAATCGGTTCCGCTACTTTGGGATAAACGGTGAACTAACTGAAGGGTATAAGGGACTAGTGATAGGGGTAAACTAACCTTCTTGCTCTGCGACGTCTGTCCATCTTCTCGTCTATCTCCCGGTAGATACGATCGGCTTCATCATCGTCTTTGTCGTATATTCCTCCGGCGAAGAGACCGACCTCGTTATCGGGATCCTGATAGCGCTCGTCATTGTCATCATCATCATCGCCTTTCTTAGCGCCAGCAGCGTCGCCGAAGCCTAACTGCGCGGCTCTCTTGGCGAGCGCTTCCTTGATCTGATCCTCGGATGGTCCTTCTCTAGCAGGTCCTAGATCGGATCGCGTGGTGAAGCCCGTCGCGCCACGCCCAAGACCGGCGACGTAGTTCTCGGGCGCGGGCTGGTTCAGGAAATCTCGTCGCCCAGTCATTGCGAGATACGGTTGATTGTAGATGCCAAGCCTTGTGTAGGTAGAGTTCTATCGCGACTATGTTGAGAAATGTTCTTTGCAGAATTCGTGTAACAGGGTTTTGTCGGCGAGAAAAACTCCAAGAAACTGTTGTCGGTGGGCGACACCGATGTTTCGTGTGAAAGTCGGCATAAAAATCAACAATGCAAATGACGATGGAAGCTTTAAGAGACTAGAAATTCCGCGCCGGCGTCTGGGCCTTCCATATTTCCAAGAGACCCACATGACATGGGCACACTGAGCTACCGAGGTACCAATGTACTTTTAAGTGGCTAGTGGCGAGCTAATGAACCCGATAAGCGATAACAGGGGACCATCTCAGCTCTCAACACCAAAAAAGTTATCCCACGATAGAGTTGCCCCTCTATCAAAACTTCTCTCTATATCCAACTCCAGCGTCGCGAGTAGTGTTAGCGATGGGCAAAGCCAAGACACAAAAGCGCGGCAGTGCCACTTTGGGCCCGTATGACCGGCCGTCAAAACAGGCCTCGGTCAATAACGTATTCAAGTTCAACACCAAGGACTATGGCCAGCGTAAGACTGTCCCTCGTATATGTTCAGAGATGCCGGGTCGCTAACTCTATATTTATAGATATTCTGAAGAATCCGGGCATAGCCGAGCAGATCGTCAACAAGGCGTGGCTAAAACCCACCGACACCGTGCTTGAGGTCGGCCCCGGAACGGGAAACTTGACCGTTAGGATCCTTGCGGCCCAGGTTAAGAAGATTATAGCCGTAGAAATGGACCCACGGATGGCAGCCGAGGTGACGAAGCGTGTCCAGGGAAAGCCCGAGCAGAAGAGGTTGGAGGTCCTCCTCGGGGACGTGATCAAAACCACCCTCCCACAGTTCGACGTCTGCATAAGCAATACTCCGTACCAGATCTCCTCGCCGCTCGTCTTCAAGCTGCTTTCGCTCCCTAATCCGCCGCGGACGTGCGTCCTCATGTTTCAAAGAGGTGAGCAGATGTGTGGTTTTTGCGCGTCCCCGTCGCCCGTTTGAACGGTCTTTGGTTCGATACTGGAGCATCCGGCTGGCTCCAGCCGTCTGGGGCAGTTCCCTGGCGTCATTGCATGCTTTGGATGTCTTGATGACCAGCAGATTCTGACTTGATGTGCGGTGTAGAATTCGCACTCCGCTTGACCGCCCGACCCGGCGACTCTCTTTACTGCCGTCTCAGCGTGAACGCCCAGTTCTGGGCTAAGATCACGCACGTGATGAAAGTGGGCAAAAACAACTTCAAGCGGGGGGGGGGGGGGGGGGGGGGGGGGGGGGGGGGGGGGGGGGGGGGGGGGGGGGGGGGGGGGGGGGGGGGGGGGGGGGGGG
>QJNV01000331.1:0-37242 GCA_004155935.1 Monosporascus sp. GIB2 | reverse complement strand
TGAAAGTGGGCAAAAACAACTTCAACCCGCCCCCGCAAGTGCGGAATTCCCCCCCCCCTTTTTTTTTTTTTGGCGCACCATTTTCAGAGCAGACTTCTTATTACAGATGTTGCTTGGTTATCCCCCTTTTTTCGTCAGGCCTCGGGACTCCAATTATTAGCCAGCTTTTCCCCCAAGGCATTACTAATTGAAAGATTCGCAGGTCGAGTCTAGTGTTGTACGAATTGAGCCGAAGATGGGGAGCGAGAGGCCCAATATCAGTTTCGAGGAGTGGGATGGCATGCTCAGGATCTGTTTCCACCGCCGGAACAAGACCATGCGCGCCAGCTGGCTGGGCAACAAGGAGGTTCTGAAGCTCCTGGAGCGCAACTACAGGCTCTACTGCGCGACGAAGAACATCCCCGTCGATGACAGCATCGCGGACGACGCGGAGGAGGACGACATGGACGACGAGATGGAGGAGGCCGACGAGAACGTGGAACCGACGCCGGGCGACGAAGCGGAGTGGGACGGCATCATGGACGTCGACGCGCCGTCGTTCTTCGACGGCCTCAAGTCGGCCGGCGCGCAGCTCCCAAAGACCAAGAGCAGACACAAGAAGACGCGCGGCGCGCTGCTCGTCAAGGAGAAGGTCCGCAGGGTCCTCGAAGATACGACGGAGCTCGCCGACAGGCGGTCCGGCAAGCTCGAGGAGAACGACTTCCTGAGGCTCCTGCACGCCTTCAACGAGGAGGGCATACACTTCTCCTGATCGATTGATCGGTCCGGCGACGGACGATCTGACTCTCGAGGCATGGGAAGCAGAAACGAGTCATGATTGATAGATTGTTTGGCGTTCGGGGACTGAGGCAGGGGCCGTTGATTTCAGTGAGCATAGAACGGAGTCTTGGCGTATCTGATCAAGTCTCGATCAGGGGCATTTTATAGATATCATTTGGGATATTTCAAGATAAAACATGAGTTTGTACATCGCCGCAAAATACCATTTACTGAATTCATCCTACTTAGAAACCTCCTACCCTATTTGATGGCAGTGTCCTCCCACCTATCAAACAAACCAGCACCACCCCTTCCAACACACACGCACACACACACACACACACACACACACAAAGATATCATCGAAGTCCCTCCCCACACGTACACATAACCCCATGGTTCCTAAAAATCTTATCCATCATGTTCCAGATTCCTCCTCGAGGCGGACTATATTGGCCTCTCATCTCCGGAGCTAGGGCCACCAGTGCCCGGACCTACCTATAGTAGGTTCGAGGGACCATGAGATGAATTGCTCCTGTAGTTTACCTATCAATGTAAGTTTTTCCTAATAACTTTCGCCGGGGATAATCATCCCTCCTATACCTATCCAGTAGTGCTACATACATATCTACGCTTGCCACCAGATTGACTGCAATATAGGGGTATGAGTTGTGCGTTCGTCCCTTCTATATAGTTAACCCGGAGGCAGGTATTAGGTAGCTACTAGACAAGCTTGCCCTTGTATTAGGCAGGTGGTCAGACAGAAGCCTCCGTCGCGAAGATGCGGACTTTCTAGCCCGCCCTCAGGCATTCGAAGCAGGTGTGGGAGTGAGTGGAAACGGCATCGCCCCTCTTAGTCTCCGGCGACTGTGGCATCCATCAACCCCCAGGCTGCGGATCTCAGAGAAATCGCGGTCCCAGCATACCCAGATATTCCGTCCCTGACCGTTCATTACTGAGGATCGAATGGGGATCCAAGCATCCTAATTTCATCGACGTTACGAGCCACGGGCTCATGGTTTTCACTCAGTTGGGGCGCTATTACTTCACCTCGACAGCAACGTTCATTCACATGGCGTCTATGGACCGGTCGGCCTATGTATGTTTAAGGCAGCGATATAGATGGCTCAATAGACTTTAATCAGGTATTATTATAAATGATGTAATCAAAAAGACCAAAAAGTAGGGACAGCAGTCTCGGAATCGAGCCGATTCAAGAGCACCTCCACGAATCCCTATGGTTATATAGCTAATCCGAGGAACCAAGCTGCCCATCGTGCATGGCCTTGTGTGTCACCAACACCTCCTAGAGTTTGTTGAGAACTTCGCACCTTAGGTTTTATTATAAGCCCACTAGATAAATACCTCCGAGTATCTACCTCACCTGACATATTCGCTGCCTGAGGAATACCGGGCAAGTGGCTCTTAGGAACGGATCAAATCTACTTCCCACCGCAAGTTCTCAGACGCCGTAAAAATCAAAGCTACAGCATGAGTTAACATATTTAGCCACTAGTAGTAGGACGTAGCCAAGGCATGATGCAGAGTGAATCTCATTAGAAATACGTAATCTTAAACCCATTGAGCCGCCCGTGACGCGGCTAATATCATAACACATATGGATCACTACCACGTAATGCCCGGATAGTCCATCCTTGAATTTATACAGACGCCCGTCCTCAAATTTCCATGGGGTCGAGTCGATGAGACACCTAGATAGTCTAGGTAGCCGGCTCCCTTTATTTGCTTCCACCGAACCAGCTGGAGAGCCCGCCCTTCGCCTTGGACGCCTCAGCCTCGACCTTCTTGTCGAATTCGTTGACCTTCTTCATCGCAGCGTCCCTGGTCTCCTTCGCGTAGGCCTCGGCCTCGGCGGCCGCCTTCTGTAACTCGGCTTTGCTCTTGCCGTACTGGTGTGTGCGCGATGCACTCGTCAGCACAACTTTCCCATGCTCGATCGATCACTATGCGGGTATACGAGCGCTCCATGGAGGGGTGGCGCCGGTGCGTTACTTACGGCTCTGTCGGCCTGGGCGCCCGTCTGCGCTCCGTACTTCTCGAGATCCTTCTCGGCCTCCTTTCCGCGGCCCGGCAGCTCGGACCTGAGTCTCGCGGAGGCGGAGTATGCATCGGCTGCGGCAGTTAGTTCAGGGTGTACTCGACATGATTGGTTAATCAACTGATAGCTATTGCTATAGCGTACATTCAGCTTCCTTCCGGGCGACCTTGGGCTGGCCACCTGCGCTGTAGAGGTAGTAGCCGATACCACCGACGGCGGCGGCGCCGAGAACGAGGGGCATCCGGGACTTCGACATATTTTGGCGGTTCCTTGACTTTAAATCTGCTTCGGGTCTGATGGCTGGCAATCAATTGGGTTTGCGTCTGATAGTGGAAAGTTTGTAGAGTGGTGAATGTGAATGCGCGAAGTTGCAGTAGGACTTCGTGATGTTGGACAGTCGGGGGAGAGCAGGAGTCACGTCATCGGGGAGAGGGGCACCTCTGCACCTAATAAATGAATCGTTATGCGGGCATCGATTATACTAACTATTATTACATTACATCCGACGCCTGCTGCAATCTTCCATTACATACACACAATTCCCCCAAGCCGGCTAGGCACGGTCTGAGAATCAGGTGCTTTCTGTCTTTCCTCGTCATTGATGATTCGTGCGATTTGAGCTGCCATGGCTTGCTTCAATTGCGATTCCGAGGTACATGACGTATTATTACTGTGGGGAAGGGGACAAAGCTCGAGGGTACTTCCAAGGTACTCCCGCTATCGAAGATGCTACTCTAAGATTCCAGCTTCCTTTGCAACACTTCCCCCAAAGACGAAGTTTCATGGAGGTACCCAGCTGAGCAGGCATTTTCACCCCCGAGCCTTTCCGTTTGCGGCCATCATATGCAATCGATGCAATTGCTGTTTGTTAGACCAGCTTCTCTTATCTCGAATTACATCATTCGAAAGAAATATCCCCAGCTCTCGTGAACAATTAATTTCCTTCGCTACGTTGTAGCCGGAACCTAACGCGTTCCAGGTGCTCTCAATAGCCATTGAGACGGTTATTGCTGTCGGTTGTTGTCAACGTGCTGCCAATTTCCATGCTTCACATGCAATAATACGAGTACCCAGACTGGAGCTTGGTCTCCAGAGCCTCCTTCGTCATCGACATTTAGTTCTAGCTTCTAGGCCAAATGGATTAGCGCCGCCGTGCTAACCCTGGTGGTCTGGCTCTCTGCATTCGTTGCCCAGAGCTGCATTTGGTTCAACTGTCGTCGACTAGCAACCTCGGACAGAAAGAGGGGCTCCCGCATTCTAATCTCTGGATCCTGCTCATCAGGGCTTTCCGCCTTTCTTCTTTCTCTAATCCACAGTTACTGGTGTTGGCCGGCGCGTCCTTTCCCATCGGCTCCGATTTATGAGATTTTGTTTCGCCTATTCTTCCTTCATGGTTTCGTTCCGAGCGCTAACACCGGGTAGCTTGGTGGCCTGCGTATAGTAGGCCAGCTGTCTCTTGCTTCTGTCGCATGTTCAGTATGCTGTTTTTGCTTCGTTCTCGCAATGCCCAAGCCCAGAGCGCACATGCGCAGCTCCCGGCGCGTACCCTCGCTCGTAGATAGCGACATCGATCACGAAATAGACCTTGTCGACCGTGCCGCTCGCGTCATCGAGTCTGGACGACTAAGCGCTAGCACAGCCGATAACAGCGCTACCTTGTCGCATTCCGAACAACCCCTGATCCCGCCAGCTAGCCGGACTCGTACTGCCCCGTCTGCCACCGAGGAAGAGAGCACGCGTTCATCGGGCAACGCGCTAGCGGGAGCGAGACCGGCTACGGAGCAGCCCGTATCGGACCCGCCTGTTGATGGGTCTGAGCGCACCGGTATTGCGCAAGGGAACAATCTAGCAAGGAGCGCTAGCAATAGCAAGCGACGCTCCCAGAGTCAACATCGCTCATCGAGAGAGCCCGAGACGGCGATAGACGTCCTATATGAGAACCAGCGTGGATGTTTCTGCTGCGGCCTCCCGCTCTTCTCCTCTGCTGCCCTGGGGAATCTGGACCCCTCGGCCTGGACGAATTTCGCTCACAAGCCGAGCCCGACGAACATCCGGACTGCCCAGGTCCCCGACCCGAGTTGGGTATGGGTATGGCCCGAGTGGCGCGTGAACCGCGACGACTTTATCGATACCGACAAGGATGGTTGGGAATATTCGTTTGCGTTCTCTAAGAAATTCTCGTGGCATGCCCCCAAGTGGTGGAACTCGTTCGTGCGGAGGCGGGCGTGGATTCGGAGGCGTGTTAAGAAAGTGGACCTCGACGATGCGGCTGATCCCTACCTGATCAACGCGGGATATTTCGATGTCAGTCCGGCGAGAAAGATCCACCGCAGCCGTAGCCGCAGCCGGACGAGCAGCGTACCCGAGCGGATGAGCATCGGAAAGTCACCGTCGCGGCGGTCGCAAGAACGCGGCCGGACATCCAAAGACGTCCCCTCCCGCGGGTCACGGGACGTCTCGCAGGACATCGGCGCGGATACCGATTCCATTCTGGAGGAGGAGGAGGTCCAGCTCAGGACGATCGAGGACCTCATGCTCGTGCTCAGGCGGTCACGCATCGACCGCGAGAAACTCGAGGCCGTCGAGAACTACATCGCGCACTGCTCGGACGACCTCGCGCCGCTGCAGGACCACATGCACGACGTCATGGCGCTGTTCATGTTCCAGGCCTCGCGCAAGTTGCTCCTCGCGAGGCTCACTCACCTGTACGACGAGCTAACGGCAGGAGCCACAACCGCCACCGCCGACGGGAGCGACGGGAAGGGAAAGGGGAAGGAGGAGAAGGAGAGCGAGGAGGAGGAGGGAAAGGAGAAGTCGCCCGAGAGGCACAGGAAGCGCGTCGAGAACCTCGCCGCCGCCATCACGCATGCCGACGAGGAGGTCCGCAAGCTCGAGTACTGGAGCGACATCAAGGCCATGGCCGAGAGTGGCGAGTCCGGCGGCGCCGTAGCCCCGGAAAGGGGGTGGGGGGGCGCCTGGGAGGGCATCGACAACAGCGGGGCCAAGGGGCCGCTGAAGGACACGCTTCCCTGAGCCGGAAGTCACTCCGATCCAACAACCCCTTTATTTTTTATACTGAGTGGGCATGGAACGGCGTTACCGTCGAAATGGGTCATGGAGGGAAATCTTGTCTTAGTTTGCATTTATTAAAATACCCCCGTTCTTGTCGTAGGTACCCCGGGAGCTGGAGAAGAAACACGTGGGACTACATATACTAGTTTGATTCGGCGCGCACTTATTTACACGAATAGCGCAGCCCAAAAAGCGATATATATCTGTTATGGGACCTTACCTACTGTTGGCCTTCCATGTAACCGGTTGCGTATTCTGGGATGGAGGATGGATATTATGTACTCGCCGCCTTCCAGTGCGATTTCCTTTTCTAAACGGACGAGGAGCATGCCATCTTATGGTCAGAACCAGCACGTCTCCATCGGGTAAACAGCACGACGTTGAACCAGTACGGGCGCCGACCATCTCTTAATATGGAACTTAAGTTATACGGTTATGTGGTGTGTCCGAGAGGGCAGCAAGTATTACCACTCATTACTGAGCTAGTCATCACGGGCATATACCGAGTTACACTCTTCCCGCGAGCAAGCACATGTATCTTTTCATTGCCATTGACCCACGTCCATGCAGGGCATCGCAGAACGTCCTGCGACGAGTAGATGGTGAATAGATGCTCCAGATTCCTCCCCTGCGAGGTGTCCAGTCCACTACGCTTGCGGTGTCTGATATGCGACTATTTACTCTGGTCCCCGTATCAGCCCGTCTGTTCAGATCGGATTTTATCCCTTTCCACCATTCCGGCCGGTCGCTAATCCGCGGGGCCTACCCCTTACTCCTGGGGCTCCTCGGCGACGTAGTGCAGATACGCGCCGAGCAGCTTGATGCCCTCGATGTAGTTCCGCTTGTCGAGCTTCTCGTTGATCGAGTGCGCGCCGTCGGTCGAGCTGCCCATGGGCAGCAGCAGGACGTTCTTTCCCGTCGCCTGCTCGAAGGTAAGAGTCACGGGGATACTGTTGTACCGTGGCGAACTTTGTTAGCTACCTGATTCATCACACGCGTCTCTCCTCCTTTCTCCTCTCCTGGAGCAGGGGTCCCGGGGCAAAACACGCACAAGCGGCACATGAACCGCTCGAGTTCAAAATAGAAGGCAAAGGGGGCCGTAATAGGGGCAATAAAACTCACCTTCCACCCTCCCTCGTCATATCTGGCTTGACACCCCATACCCTCTCGACCGCCTTGCCGGCGGCGCGGAAGTTCCAGTGGTTGGGGCTGGCGACCCACCACTTGCCGGTGTGCAGGGTGTAGACCTTGAGGGTGTTCTTGCTGCCGAGCTTGGCGAAGACCTCCTTGACGTACTTGTAGACGGCCTCGTTGGTGCGCTCGATCTCCATGTCGGGCACGGTGCGGATGGAGAACTTGCCGATGACCTTGGCGGGGATGACGGTCTTGGCGCCGGGGGCCGAGTAGGCGCCCTCGACGCCGTGCACGCTGAGCGAGGGGAAGCGCCAGCGCGCCATGAGCGTGCGCTTCTTGTCGTCGTGGGTCGTCGTCTTGGCCCCCAGCGACTCGTACAGCGTGTCCATGGTAAACGAGATGCCCTCGTAGAGCCCCTCCTCTTCGGCCGTCACGGGCGCCACCTGCTCGTTGATGCCGGGGATCAGGATGCGGCCGTCGGTGTCGACGAGGCTCGCGAGCACGCGCACGAGGTCAGTCATGGGCTCCTGGGCGGTGCCGCCGAAGACGCCGCTGTGCAGGTCGGCGCCGGGCCCGCTAATCTCGACGCCGTAGTAGTTGCACCCGCGCAGGCCGTAGGTGAGGCACGGCTTCTCGGTGCCGAGCCAGTAGTTGTCGCTGATGCAGACGGCCTCGGCGTCGGCGAAGTAGCCCTTGGCCTCCTTCTCGATGAGCTCGTCGAGCCCCTCGGACCCGTACTCCTCCATGCCCTCGAAGCACATGAGCAGGTTGACGGGGAAGTCGACGCCGGCACGCTGGTGGGCCTCGATGGCGTTGAGCCAGCCGAGCACGGGGCCCTTGTCGTCGGTGCTGCCGCGGCCGAACATGCGGCCGTCCTCGCCGACGGTGAGATCGAAGGGCTCCGTGGCCCAGCCGTCGCTCTTCTCGGCCGGCTGCACGTCGTAGTGCCCGTAGACGAGGATCGTGCGTTTGCTCTTGTCGCTGCCGTACCGCGCCAGCACCACGGGTGGCAGATCGAGCTCCGGCTTGTCGGGCTGTTTGCCCAGTGGCCGCAGCTCGACGCTGGCTCCTAGCGCGCGCAGCTCCGACACCAGGAACTCGCCCATGCGCACCACGTCGGGCCGCCGCGCGGCGTCGGACGCCACGCTCGGGATGGCCACGGCCTTGGCGAGCCGGTCGATGAAGTGCGTCGACAGCTTGTCGACCTCGGCGAAGTAGCCGTCGAGCTGGGGCGCCATCTTGCGGGACTGGTGAGCCTTGATGGCCGGCGTGAGGTACGTTCTTCTTATTGTTCCTGTTGTCGTGCGATTCCAAGCAGTAGCAGCAGCAACAGTAGCAGAAGCAGCTGGTCTGATAGGATGTCGAGGGGTATGTATTCGCTGGTAGAGGTGGATAATATTGTTACCGTTCCTCCTAGCTCTCGTTGAAAAGCGAGGGGCCGTATTGCTTATATGCGAGAACGGAGAAGCCGAGAAATGGAGCTTCGTAATTGCCCGCAGGTGACTTGATGATGATGGTCTTGTGAGCATGTTCTGTTCGTCGGTGCGGGGCATTCGCTCAATGGAGGGGCAAATCACTTAGGGTCCTTCCATCTTAGATAATTAATTGTACGTTATCAGGGGGTTCTGATATAGTTGAGCTGCAGTTATCGGGCGTTTCGAGACTGCTGAACTGTCAAGGTCCTTTCTCCAAACAACAGATAGGAAACTAAAATAGCCCTAACGTTAGAACCGCAAGTAACCGCAACAGCTGGTTGGCCCCTTCGCCGGCCTATTGCGCTTTCGGTTAGGAAGGATGCTCCCGTTATCAATCGATCGGTCCCAGGTCACCCCTTATCCCTGCTTAAGGAAATTCAGGCGCGAGTACGACACAGCAAAACGCCTAATACCACAGAAAAGTCTGGCAGCAGGCGGAGAAAGATTGAGAATGGTCCGTAAATAATCGAGCGGGTATTCGTCCATCTAACCATCTATCCGATGCCACAGATCATGAAGTCTTCGCCCATCATCCGACATGCTCTCCCTATTTTACACAGAATATACACATTCCTCTAGCCGGGCTGTATCACATCTGTCAACGTCTATATGCTCATTCACGCTCTGGCACGGGCAAAGGCAGCGGCGAGGCCGGGTCGAGGTTCCCATTCCCAACCTCCCGCATCGGAATATCCACCGTCAACGCGTCCCTCGTAGCGGGCGTCACGACCCTGCCCTCCTTAAGGAGCCTGTGTATCTCCCTGTCCATGTCGAGGGCCTCCCGGAGCTTGGTAGCGAGGTCGACGCTCGGCCTCTTCGTTGCTCCCCCGGCCACTGCGGCCCGCGTGAGATGCGCCCTCACTAGGTGAGATGCCGCGGGGGGGTCACCCGGGTCGAGGTGCTGCCGCGCCGCCTCGAGCTCCTGCTGCCCGCAGATGACGCCCTCCCAGGTCTTTAGGAGGACGCGCTGGTCGCCCGAGTTCCTGGCGTTGCCGTCGTCGTCGTCCCGCAGGAGCGTCGTCAGCCGATGCCGCATCTTGGGGCTCAGGAGCCGGTAGTGGAGCGCGTACTGCCAGAGCACGCGGATCATGTTGGGCAGGCGCCTCCTCCACGCCATGGCGAAGAGGTAGCTGTACGTGTCGGAGTCGGGCTGCACCCGCCACCGAGAGCGCATCAGCTGGATCAGTGCGATGTGATCCGCGATTACCCGCGAATGGCTGATCATCGTGTTGAGGGTGCAAGAGTCCGGCTCCGTCCGGTGGGTTGCATGGACTAGATCCAAGAGCTCGTGACACACGTCCAGCTTGTTTTGCCTGCCCATCAGTTCCAGCAGTTTGTTGAGCGTCGTTGTGTTTAGCCAATCTCGGCCGTACTTGACGTCCTGAGAGTCGATGAAATGTCCTATGTCACAGGAGTCCGACGTCTGGAGAGCCCTCTCGAGATCCAGGGGGGCCAGCTGTTGGCCAATCACGGTAGAGAAGGTGGGATTGCGGTGCAGGCGCTTCGCTTCCATCCTGCTGATGATATAACGTTTGATCCTCGCATCTTGTATCATCTCTAGGAAAGAGTACCAGGTGTGGCTCTGCAGATAGAAGCGCTTTCGGACCATAAGTTTCAATATGCTGTTGAAATTATTCATGTCAGCCGCCCTTGAAGCGCCAGCAAGAAATATGCCGAATGTCTCGGTATCCACCGCGAGGTTGAGGGACTCTGCCTGTGAGAAGATTTCTCGGGCAGCCGGACGAAATCCGGGCCCTCTGGAATTGATGTATCTCAGTGCCATCTTCAATGCTGAGACAGACACGGCTGACCGCGTATGCTCGGATTTGAAGCTGTCAAGCAGAAGGGAAACCACGGTCTCCTGATGACTGGGCCCGTCCCCGTAAAGCTGTCGGGCCAAACCGGTGGGAACGTGGCCGTAGACCAAAGCGGCTATATACTTCTCGAATGTGTGCTTCGTCCACTCCGCTGGTGGTGTGATCTCGTCGACCCTTTTAGTCAACGTGTAATGTTCGTATCGTCTAGGCTGTACGAGCGCGGCGAGCTCGGAGGCCGACTCGTTCAGTACCGTCATCGTCTTGTCATTAGAGCAGTCCTCCTCGTTGCTAGGTAGACTGGCGAGCGGTTGTTCTAAACCGGTGCCCATCCAAACATTGCCCAGTCTCTCCTTCCAGTCTTCATCAAGTATCCTGACAGCCGTGATCTGCCCACATGCTTTGACGATATCCCGTAGCGAGTCACGGACCGCCGTTTCGGAGCCTGAGAGGCTGAGCACCAGAGTGTCGTCGCCAGGGAAATACTCCTCGAACCGGATGATGCTCTGGTTCCTTCGCTCTATCTGCCCGATGTTGTTATCGAAACCCGAAAGCGTTCTGCGAGCTTCCTGCGCGGCACCCTTGCCGATGACGATCCTGAAATCGAAGATTTCTCCGGCACTCGGCGTGTGCCGTAGCATGAAGTCGAGAGTCGATCGCCAGTCGTCGTCGGGCTTTTCGTAGGCATGACGAAACAGCCCCTGGAGCCGCTGTTTGTCGAGGCTTTTGGTATGCTTGCGCAAGCTGCGTTGGGTCTCGTGTATACTGGGATGTTTTGTTGGCGGCTTCACAAGCACCGAAGCGGACGATACTTGTAGCTTCCTAAGTTCCGACTTGCGCTTGACAGTCCGTCTATACGCGGCCCCCTTCAACACCGTCGGTGGTGCAGTCTCCTGGGCACCCTCGCCCTTCTGCCTATCATTCGTCGCTGTTCTCCAGGTATGCCGACTTTCATCGTGGCGCGACGCCCTCGCCAGAGCTGACTGTGACACCCACCGTCGGAGGCATCCAAGTCCTTCTCGACGGTCGTGAAGGGACGGAACCCGAACCGGGGAGACCTCCTTGACGCAGACGGACCAAGTCTGAGCCCTCCATAGCGACTTGACTCCAAGGGACATGAGCTATATTTCAAGCATCCTAAGGATATTTGGACGCGGCCCGCTTTGTTGAGCCGAGGGGTGGGGTATGGGCTGTTGGTGTAGTGATATATGAAATATCCTTCATCATATGAAAGCAGCTACATCAAAACCTTGAGATTTGTCGCACAGTCTTCTGTAGTCAGCCAGGTCGGCTATTGAACGAATTTTAGTTCCGTGGGTACAAAGTACTTCGTGGAAGTTTTGCGTCATATCGGGGATTCGACGTTCAGGTACATCGGTACTTACGGTAGATACACATAGTACACATGTGTGTACCAAGCCATGTACCCTAGATGTTGGCAGCAACTGTCCACCAGCTGTCCGCTAGCCGTATAATATCACCTGGGCGTTGCTGCTGGGTACCAGCTGCAAAATGTAGGTATCTGATGTTGACAGAAATTAGCAGATTCGCAAAACCACGTGTCACAACAAGGAGGTGCAAGTTCACGCCGATGGTCGGGCATTAATGCGTTTCCTTCATGGTGCTACCTTTACTACCATAAAAACATGTAAAATCCATCAGAGGCGGGCGTGAATAAGGAGACCAGTAGGGGTGGGCAAGAATACTACTGGAGAGCCGATATGGTTTGTGGTTGCTTTGCATCCCTCCAGAAAGCGGCCAGCTCATCCCGTCTCCTGAGAAGTCCCTGGTGTTGGGCAGCCGCCGTGCGCGGTTGTGCGATGTTTAGCTCGTGCTGTTTCGCTCACCCCTTCTGTAAACGAAATCGTATGCCCCTTGTACTGAGCCGTCGCAAGTTTCCTCTAGTCCTCTGCCATGACCTTGACAAAGACTTTTCATGTGCTTCATGTAACCGTATCTAAACGTCGTCCGGGATATCCGATGTCGCTCCAACTGTCACCATACGTTCCAACTCGAGAACTCCTATGCCCTCGCTGTAAAACGCCACCAGGTTGAGGCAAGGCAGACGCATGTAGTGATCAAGCCTTGGCTTCTGCTCCAGCTTTTGAATTGGACGCCTCCTCCCTAGATTCTTCCTTGGTAGAACTCTCCGTCTCTGTTTCCTTGGGGGTATCTTCAGTGGTTGCTGCCTTGCCTGCCTCCTGTTCGTTCTTTGTTCCTCGAGGTGGGGGTGAGGGAGCCCTAGGGGGCGCTCCGTTGCTTTCCTCGGATGACGAGCTCTTGGACACCTGACTAGCTAAGTCCTTGTCCTCTTCCGAGTTGTCAAACATCTCGGTGTCGTCCGAATCCGTGAGGACCTCGGTACCATCACCGAGGAAGATGACCCGGCCCTTGTATCCGCCTATGCCAAAAGGCTTGGATTTGTTCTCGTCGAGGTCATAACCACTGTCGCTGTCGTCAAAGTTGTGGTGTACGCCAGGTCCCCGGAATTCAGCTGGGCCCCAAAAGTCAGCGTCGTCTCCAGATGCCCCGGCTCTAAGAAGGCGTACCGTATTCGGGAGGGGCACAAGGGCCGTCGCCTTTTGCTACACGGCTGGCGACCTCTTCGTACCACTGCTCCTTGGTTCTGCCTCTTAGGAAGCCCACGATGATCATAGTCATGTTGTCACAACCGACACCCCCTGTCTCCGAGTTGGAGGCCAGGCAGTTATCCATCATGTTTTCGCAGATCTTGTCCAGATCCTGCTTTGCAGCAATCCCTCTCCGCACGAATTCGATGACAGCCTGCGAGGACTGGCAATCCCAGATGCCTATACGGGGTTTAGTGTCGGCCATGGCACACTGCACTTGGAGCTGAACTTACCGTCACAGGCGATGACCAGGAATTCGTCGTCATCGGTCAGCTCGTGCGTGACCACGTCGGGGAAAGCGGTTACAATCTGCTGTTCGGGTGCAAGTTCCGCACTCTTCTTGAATTCAAAATCGCCGATAGCTCGGGATAGGGCCAAGTTGCCGTTGACTCGGCCGAAATCGACGAAACCGCCAGCCGCAGTGATTCGTGCCTTTTCGCCTAAGCGTGCGTAAGCAAACATATGGGGAACCTCGATATCTCATTACTAACCTTCGTTCTGTGGCTTGTGGTCAAATGAGAGCGGCTTAGCTCGGCCCTTAACACCCAGCACACTTCTCGAATCGCCGGCATTGGCCTATAAGACCTTGATTAGCACCGAAAAAAGCGCGCAGGACCGCTGCTGGAAACTTACAATGTAAACTTTATTGGCGGAAATCAAACCAACGCAGGCAGTGCATCCGGATACCTCCTCCTCATACTTGGGGTCTAAAGGCCAAGTTAGCCGCTGCTCTTATGCTGATGCTGCCATGGGATGGTCTTGGGAGGAAGTTCGTACCGCTAAGTATAGCGCGATCGGTAGCAAGGAAGCAATCCTTAAGTGACTGGTCGTAATTGCCCGCCTTGAACGTGTCCTGTTTTTTAAGGATATCGTGGATATGCTCGCCGGCAAACTCAGCAACCTTGTGACCTCCGTGGCCATCGAAAACACCAAAGAAAGATAATCTTGAGGGGTGGACTTTCTTCTCGTCGCCTTCGGGAGTTAGGAGGTCAAGGACGGTGCAATGGGCGTCCTCCATGCTGATACGCCATCCTTGCATGGCGGACACGCCGTAAAGTAGCCGATCATCCTCACCCTTGTCGGAAGTCTAGTAGAAATTGTGATGTCAGATAAAGCCCAGGCTTGAGACATTCCCTGGAGATGGAAGATGGTAATGCAGATAAGATATACGGAAGATGACATAGGAGTAGCAGCATCATTGCGCAGAGTAGACCGTGCGGTTTGGGGGTTCTTAGGGCACGCGCGCAGACGAGACTGCACAGAAGAGGTGATGACACGTGTGGAACAGAATTAGGACATATAGAAAGTAATGAAAGATGCGGAACAGTAGTGAAGGGGACACATACCTTTTCGACAACAGGTTCAGAAAGGGTTTGCCCCATGGCGAAAGACTGTATGTCGAAGCGCGCGGGTTTATAGATGTAGAGATGAAGTCAGCACGGAGGGGAAGAATTATTGTACAAAGGTAAGGATGGTTGAAGGAGGGGCAGTCCAGGAATTACTACTAAGTCGAGTGGGCTTGGCTGGTGCCGTGGTCCCTGGCCAGCTCAAAGGCTTGCGCGTAATGCAGGTATGTCGTTGCGGTTGTTTCGTAAAATTTTCGACCAGCAGCGCGAAATTGAATACTCAATAGCTAGTATGGGTTTTCACCAGATCGGAACGAAGTATTTGGTCGGCGTACTCTAAAGTGCAAAGCGTATGGGATGTTGGAGTAGGATAGTGGGTGGTAGTGTGCGAATCTGGGCAGGGAAGTCAAAGTGTTTGAAAGTAGGTAATCAACTGGCTCAAGGATACAACCATAATCATGAGGAACGGCGGCCGCGGCGGACTGCACTGCGTAGCGGAACGCCACAAGGTACATTAGCTGAGTACCTTTTTAGCTGCAGGGCAGAGTTCAATAAGAGCCTAGCCTGATTGAGGTACAAGCTTATAGACGATAGCTCTTGTAGTGTTCAGTTTGTGGATATAACGGACCCCTAGGAGTTCACTCGTCATTTTAGTCACCTGGTACCTACGTGAATAATCAGTATCAGGTACCTACAGTGCAGGGTCTCTTCTTACTACGTACCATAAGGTACGTATGAATAGGAGCGCTATGTACCTGGAAAAAAGAACCTTGAAACTTCTATAGTGCAGCGGATTACTTTCCGATAATGCCTACATAGGGAATCACTAAAGATATCAACAATATGGTTTGATAGTTTACGGTGTGAATTGAGATTGCCTAGGTACCTACTAAGAGCAACCAAGAACCTTGCGCAGAGAAATACCTAGCTCATACCTATGATGTGTGCATTATGTTACATAGGTAATGTGCATCTTGCTATCAAGCCGTCTACCGTGGCTGTCTCGTGCAAATATGGTTGGCGAACTTTGTTAAAGTCTACTCCATATTAGGTATAGATGCCCATACCTAGCCGCACATTACATAGTACGGAAGAGAAGGAGTCTGACGTAGATCGTTTCCTCTTTGTTCTTGAAACAATGGGAAAGAAACAATGAAGAACGGAAGTCTGCCTGGCTCTGTCTCGTCACCTCGCTACCAGAAAGGTTCTAGTTTCTCTGAAGTAGTTGGTAGAGTCCTACAACATGAGGAGTCTCTTCAGATAGCCAATCGTCATAGAGAGCCCCTGACGTACATAAACCAATACCTTGGTTTCGGGGAGACAATGCAGAGAATATACACTTGTAGATAGTTGCTCAACACCAAAGGCTAACTAGAGAGCTGGGCAGTCTGGAAGCCCTCAGAGGCCGATAAACGAAACATGCACTCAAACTCAATTCTCATTATGTCTTACGTACCAGTCACGTGTCAGTTTCCTATGACATAATCTTTTCTTATCGAGTTAAACAGCATCCTGTCTGAAACTCCGACTCAGCCGACTACTCCCCCACTACTGCGTACGCAACTTATGAAACCAATGTCACCATTTCAATTCAACCAAGACCTTCAAAGAATTGACTTTTGAGATGGTGCATGCATACACACATTCACTCGTATACAATCTGCAAGTTACATATGTGCACAGAGATAGGCAGGCGTCAGTCGGTAGCAGCTGCTACTGATCCCTCCCCAAAGCAAAATCCTTCGTTTCTGCAGTATCGGTTCCAAATTCTGTTGGCTACCAGGCTCTGGAACGGCCAGCCTGCAGGGTCTTCGACGTCTCGTGACAGACTTTAGGTGCCGTTAGGCTGCAAGGCGGAATGCGATGCAGCCAAAATGGTAAACCTACATAATTTTGTAGCTTTGTGAACCCCATTTCGACTGACACCAAAGGCTTCTTCCAATGAAGTGGTTGGTATTTGCTTTATCTCCTCGTTCCCCTTTTTTTTTTTTTTTTTCCTTTTTTTCCTTTTTTTATATGATCTGCGCCCGACCCGGTCACACTCCAGCATAACTATATTGCAGGTCGCTCGTTCTTTGCCTAGGATCTACCTTTTGGGACTGGTTGTGAGGTAACCAGTCCGTTTATATGCCAGTCACAGACTGGCTGAAAATCCCCAAGGGGTGAACTCTGGTTGCAGCTCTCATTTCTTGAGGCGTATCGCCCTCACTGCCGCCAGTGTCAATCACTTGCTTCATACAGTCTTCAGAGCCAAGAGCACCGTATCTATTGGTCAACACGAATAGATTGGGTTAGTAAGATTCTAATTTTAACCATGGTGCCAATCAAGGCGCTTGAAGATTACTACATAGCAAGATCCATTCATTGATGAATAGCGCTTCTTGCCACGCTGCGTTGTATTGGCCGAGAGTGTCTTTTCGCTCAATGCAGAGCTGGTAAAAGCGCTCTGCGGATTGCAAGCCCAGCAAATTAAGACTACTGCCGTGGAAAAGGGGGTGGTCGAGCAGTCAAGATTATCGACTCTTCGCCGTTCTGCGCGAGCAATCCGATATATCTACGAAGTATGATCCCGAAATCCCAAACTAAAAGGCAAGAAGTCAGCATCGTGGTATTAAGTATTCTACTCCCAAACGCCAGCCAAATATATCAGATATAGACCGCAAAGCTCCCCCCTTCACTCCCATCGCCTTCCCAGTCCCCACGGCCAAAGGTCGAATCAGGGGGTCTGATATCCTCCCACACACCCTCATCCCCGGCGTCAATGTCCTCTTCATTACCCTTGCCGGCGGCATCCTTATCCCTCAATTTACCGTGACCCCTGTCCGCTGATGCTACGCTCCTAACGCTCTTATTCCGAGGTACCAACTCGTTGAGTCGATCCATCAGTGGTCGCCTACTTGCTGGCGTTGGCGTTTCCGGTAACGGCCTGGCGGCGGTACTGGTGGTAGCAGTAGTAGGCTGCGGCAGCGCCTCATTCGGTGGCGGCGATGGCGTTATCTGCGCAATCGTCGGTGCCGCCCTGAAGCCGTCTAGCACGCGTGACGGCTGGCGCCTATGCGTCGGCCGTGACGGCGGGGTCTTGAACTCTGGGCTGGGGGTAGCCATGCCGGTACCGGTGCCAGTGCTGGGTTTGCCTTTACCTTTGCCCTGTGTCTCGGGAGCCTCTCGCTGACGGACCAGCGCCAGGGGTGGGATGTGCAGCGGTTTGTTCCAGCTTAATTCCGCCCTTATTGCCGTCCCAATGTCGTCCGCGCTAGACTGTGGCCATCGGTTAGGCGGCGCTGGGTCTTGAGTCTCGCGGTGCGCTTTCCAGTTGGGTTCCTCTGGCGATACCGAGAAGGGCTCACGGGTCCTGGGCGCGAGGTCGCCCTGTGTGGGTTGTATCAGGTGCTTGTGTGCGATGCCTAGGGACTTTCTCTCGAGTCGATCCCACGAGGTATCACGGTCGCGACCCGTGGCCACGTAGATCTGAGGGGGAGGCGACGGGTCCGGTACCTCGTCTGTAATCGTTCCCTGTGCGTTCTCGTTCGTGAAGTTGAAGTTCCTTTGCGACCTCGTGAGCGACCTGCTGCTGAACAACGGCGTCGCGTCGTCGATCCTCCTGCTGACTTGCCGCGCCTCGCCCGGTCTGCTGGGTATATGTATGATCGTCGGCCTTACGACCTTGTTCCTAGTAGTCGTGGCGGCCTGCTCGGCGAGGGCCGTTGTAAGGATACTCGTGCGTGTCGTCTGGTTAGTCGACGAGCTCAAGTTGCTATGTCTGTTCCGCTGCTCGCCGCTTTGTCCGCTTACCCTCTTCAGCACGCGGGACAGTCTATTGCTGACACCGAGTCCCAATCCTACTCCCGACCGTGGCCGGTTGTGCGAGCGTGCGAAGCCCACGATAGGCGACGATGCCGACGAGACATCCTCTTCTGAGCTGCTGAGATCGTATCTCCTTCCGGGTGGCTTATACGCCATCTCCGGCGTCGGCTGGATGCTGAGCGGCTCCGAGACCACGGGAACGTCTAACATTAACCGTTTCCCGTACGGGTCGTCGTGCGTTGTCCGTGCCAGACCTGGCAGCCGCGCTTCCGCGACATGCAGATCGCCCTCCCCGAGGCTGGTGTCCGACAGGAGACTCCTCTCGTCCATCATCCCTGGTTGGCGGGCGAGCCACGAGTACCTTGGCTGGACAAGGGCACCGTCGCTCTGCGAGCGCCTCCTGTCTCTGTATAACGTGAGGGCGTGCGGCTGCAGGCCTGCCGTAGCTCTAGGGTCGGGCGCCACGCGCACATACGACGACGAATGAGCGAAGTGTCCTGCTCCAAGACCCGCATCCCCAGTCCCGGGCGGCCCGATATCGAGCATCTTCCTCATATCCTGCAAGGAGCTACCGCCCGATCCTTGGTTGACGAAACTGCGCGGTATCGGCGCCGACACCTCCATGATGTCCGTCTTTCCGATATGACGTCGGCGACGCCGCAGGTGGACAAGGGTCAGGATAGCAATAGCGCAGATGAGAAGCAGAAACGGCAAGAGCAGCCAGAGCCGGTTTCGTCTAGGCGTGTTGTCCTCGATGTCGTTGGGCGGTGGGGATGTTGTGGGTTCTGGCGTCGGACCCGTCGCTGATAGGTCGACTACATGTAGGATCATGGTCCTCTTGTCAGTGTCGTTGCTGCGCTTTGAAGTCGCCTTGAAAGTAACGGTAATATCCGTCGCATATGCCGCGGCACGAGGCTCTGGGGCTGTCCCGGAAACTTTCTTGGACGCAGAGTCCAAAATTATCCATGGGGATTCAGGTTGACTTTCGATGGAGATATCGATCCCTTGAGGGCCGAATAGGTATTTCCTCAAGTCAAACGATAAGTCCTCACCGGTGGTGACGTACATGTCCGGTAGGTCGGAGACGAAGATTTTCATGTCTATTTCTATCATTAGGGTCACATTTAGAGAGTCTGCATACTTATCCACCAAAGCGATGGTCACATTGGACGACCCCGCGGTCGCGTCTGGCGTACCACTAAGCTTCCAAGTCTCTGTATCAAAACCTAGCCATTCTGGTAAGTCAAGTGCCTCGATGGAGGTGACTTCCTCCGGGCTGAGCGGCCTCTTATCGATCTTCAGGGTCTCCGGTAAATCCGCGTATTCGAAGGGCTTTCCGTGGCTCGCGTTGAGCTTAACCAACGCCTCGTCGACCGTGAGCTCGTGATTACCGACCACGATCGAGAATGGGATCGAGGCCGACGAGAAGCCCACGACGTCGGACGCCACGAGCTGGAAGCCGAACGTCTGGGGCGGCTGGACCAGAGACTCGACGGGGGGCGCCGTCCCCGAGAACGTCAGCGTCTCCGCGTCGAACGTCACCCAGGATGGTAGCGGCGCGTTGTTGCCCGAGACTGCGTAATAGTTCAGCGTGGAAACGTCGTCGTCGGAGGCGTGGAACGTCCCCTTCGAAAAGGCGAACGAGAACGTCCTCGAAGGGTACAGCAGCAGGGACGAGGGCGCCGAGTACGCGCCCATGGCGGGGATCTGCTCGGCCAGCGGCACCTCGACGGCAGGGGCGCGATTCCTCGAGACAACGAGCATCACGTTGGCGGCCGCGGCGCCCGTGGCATCCCGCGCGACCAGCTCGAATGGTACGCCGACGACAGCTTTGTCTCTGCCGTCGTCGTTGTATTCGTCACCAGGCGTCCCGAACAGGCGCCGCGCGTCGCTATCGACGGACAGCCAGGCAGGTGCACCGCGCAGCGAGTATGTCATCGGGTAAGGCGACGAGAAGGTCAGCGGCGAGAAGACGAACGAGAAGGGCTCGGCGGGGCGCGCCACGGGCGGCAGCTGCGAGTTGATGGGGAAGTAGTCCACGGGTGTAGCGTCGGCTACCTCGATGAGGGGGAGGGCGACGCCGGCGAGGAGCAGTAGCTGCCCCGGCAGCGCCCGTCCTGCTGCTGCCACCATGGTGATTGGGTCGCGGTCGTCAGCGCATGAAGAGGTAAGTTATGTGTGTGAGCTCGACGGGGCGGAAGATGGTTGGTTGTTCTTAGAAAGTTGCCGACTTCGCTGGCTATACAGGAATAGGAAGGGGTATCATCTGTCGGATCCGGTTCGCATTCGCATCACGCTGTCCATATGCAACAGGCAAGAGGTTGAGGAAGAACATACCCACCTCCGAGGCAATGTTCTTCAGAGAGACGCATGCCCACCGTCCCGCCCGGCCGTCTGCCCAGAGACAGGCAGACAGTCCCTGGCTTGACGAGGCTCATCTGTATTCTGGCAGAATGGGCCGACCGAACGCGTAGATTTTTCGATACCAGGTAGGTAGGGGTCACTTTAGGACGAGAGGGTCAGGCGCGTTGGAGGATCGCGTTCATTCGTCACGAGTATGCTCGTGGAATTGAATGTCTCAGAGGCTTCACTAGTCCACGGGCTGACATCGATCATCTGGGGGGCTGGTAGCCGATCAAATTCCATGTGTCCTCTGCCGTCCCCCGCGCAGAACTACCAGTGCCAGAAGCCAAGGGATGGGCTTTAAGAATTCGCATCGTTATATAGGGGGTTTTATGGTATGGTCGTCCAATACCTAATTTACTGGGACTGCAATAGGCAGAAGCTATGTGCTAGATCCCTTGATGCATACAGATAGACCATGTCCGAACCAACCCTACTTCCTTTAACCCTAGGGCAGGTTTAAGAGAGTTAATAGTGCACTTATGCAAGTAATATTCTCCCTGGAGGAAACTCGCTAGGCATACGTTTACGTTCGCTGCTATCATTCTCCTCCTAAATCTCGACACACCAGCCTTCAATACCGAGACGAGACCTTCATTTCGTCCCGCTGTAGCGCGCCGAGGACCCCTTAGCCGGCAACGCCCCTAGACCCGCCCTTCCCAGGGAAACCAATGGCATTGCCCACGCCAGCCATCAAGGGCTTCCGAACGTACTCCGGGGGTTCGTCCCCCCCACCCCGCGCGCTCGAGTGACCAAAGTCCAGGCCTGCCGTCCAGAGCGTGATGGCAGACCCGGGACGCACGCCGGTGTTCTGGAGATAGAGCGATCGCGCACCAGCGATCCGCGCCTCCTGTAGGTCCTCGAGCTACGCGAGGATTAGGAGACGCTGGAGGGCGTAGGCGCCATCGGCTGCACTGACGCCATGCCGGATCGCGATGTTTAAGTATAAGATAGCTGGTCTATGATAACTCAAGCGCTGCTCTGGCGAGACAGCTGCTGTGTAACTAAAGCGTGAACCCATGTACCCCTGATGTAAGCCTAAGGAATTCGCCCACGATACTCTGTGACACCGCGATGATAGACATGTTTCCGAAGCACGGCGCAGGTATTTAGAGGCGGGTTGAGACTTGGCCGAATCCCGGCGGCCGTGGTGAGCTAGGTCGAGGCTTCGGGTGGAAGACGGTGAGGTCTCGCTACCAGTGTCGAACACCGGATCAGCGCACCGACGCAGTCAGTCGAGAAGACCCCTCCGGTGGCCTGGCCGGAGTGTATGTGCGTTTCTATATCCTGCTTCAGAAGCTTCGGTTTCTGCCTTGTCACCACGGAGGCCTTTTTCAGGGGACGGGAAGAGCTCGTCAAGACGGGCTTTGCGGCATCGAATCCCATCCGCGAGATCCTGACTCATGTATAGGCGCAGCAGCCGGAATCCCATATAAACTCACCATATCGGGTGCTTTGCAGGGCACTGCGCTTCCAGGAGAGACCTCCGAGCATGGCTGCCGCCGCGAATGACTTCAGGAAGAGGTACATTGAGGTGCCATCAACAGGGGCGTGCTGGAACTCTAACTCGAAAAAGACGCTGTCGCTCTAGGCAAGCGTACTGTGTAGTCTAAAAGCTGGCTCCCACTTTCCAACGGATTTCAATTTCACCTGCCGTTGTCTGCGGTTCCCAGATGCGTCCCCGGCAACCCCTTGACCGAAGGTGAGAGCGGAATCACATATGAGTTAGGCAAAATTGTCAGGCCCCGCGCTGTTTTTCTGGTAAAACTCGTTGTAAACGCAGTTGGGCCGCATTCGTGCGCTTGGAATCCTGTTTGGTCCTAGTTTCCGGCTGAGAATGAGGCGAGGTCGTCTTTTAACTTTCGAAGGGCGCATTGGGCGCTACGACTCGATGTATAGCGGAATGTGAACACGAGGGTAATAGACGCGAACTGGCGACTGTGTAATTCAGTGCTGCTGAAATCACTACGTTGATGAGTCTTCCCCATTAGACGGGTCGAAATTTGATAGAGGATGCCTGTACTTCAGTGACAGCTTTTCGTTGCAGGCGTTGGCCAACCTCAGGGACTGCTGAACCCCAAGGCCGAGCACTGAGGCCATTTATGTCAACATAGTCCCAAGATTCACTAATAAGTATCAGGTTCTGGGCACCGGTTATGGAAAGGCCAGGCGGAAAGCAAATAAAGTTTGTTCTCGAAGTATGCGATTCCCTACATTGAGTTACTATCGGGGAAAATGCCAACATGCTGTCTCCTCCCTGTCTGAGCAGCGCGGCGATGATCTACACGTTTCGATTGGCTATTGCTAGCCCTTGCATGCACAGCAAATCGAGGTCTTTGCAGCGTTCTGTGTCACTGATGCCACGCAGTCGAAAGTGATGAAAAGGCGACTGCGTTAATTGCTTTACACGTGCCCCTACTTTTGAAAACAAGATATTCGCTTTCGAAGGGGATTATGTACAAGATGCTCTGTTGTAGCATTACATCAAGTCTCATCTGGGTTCTGGAGCCCAACTGCGGGATATGAAAGATCGCTTATAACCTTAAGCATGCTTTATAGTAGGCATTTTGTATATACAAGTAACTGGAATACTAATCGAGCGGGGTTTAAACCTACGATATCCAATAAGGCCTCAAAGAGCCATTTAGAACGGTCGAGACCAGCCTGTGATGAAAATCCATCCCTCAACGTTAAAAGCCAACCTACTTAATTAGTTAATATGTCAACGTCAATGTCACCTCTCAATTACACAAACTCTGATTTTCGCCCTGATCGTTCTTGGAAACCTTCAGATGCTGCTCGACGACACACCGTCACCTGAGCTCTCGCCCTTGGCAATTGGCGAAGATATCTCCCCACTGCCGACAATCAAGTCGGCAGGAACCACCGAAGTCGATTTCTCAGGACTCCTTACGGAACCACTCCGACTGCACGAAGATTTGGCTCATGGATGCGGCGGTCAGCTATGGCCGGCGGGCATGACGCTCGCCAGACACATGCTGCGGTACCATCGAGATGACCTGCGCAAGTCAAGAATGTGGGTTCTAGATTTTGCCACGATGCGCTGCTGTCCTTGCAAACCTGGTCCTATTTGTTGTGGAGTGATGACTTGAATATGTTACTAATATCTCTTCCTTCTACCCTATAGACTTGAACTTGGTGCCGGCGGTGGACTGGTGGGCTTGGCTGTTGCAAAGGGATGCGCGGTTAACGGGCCGTTATATGTCACCGACCAAGCGGAGATGTTCCCGCTGATGGAACACAACATCGCCCTAAATGATCTGAGCAGCCGAGTTAAAGCTGCGGTTCTGAACTGGTAAGTGATTTTCCCCCTCCTTTCCCATGCAGCAAAGACTCTGCAGGCTGTGGACGGCAGTTTGCGCCTACGTGCAGATGCTCTGACACCGCCCGCGCGGGGTTTTCTTCAGGGGTAAACCGCTCCCGCAAGAGATCGTAGATTTGAGGCCCGATGTCATCCTGGCGGCCGACTGCGTCTACTTCGAACCGGCATTCCCCTTACTAATGGCCACGTTAACGGATCTATTGACGCTGTGCTCGTCCACGACCATCTTCTTCTGTTTCAAAAAGAGGAGACGGGCCGACATGCAGTTCCTTAAGAAAGCCCAGAAAACCTTTCGAGTGGTCGAGATCGAGGACGAGGACCGTCGCGCATTTAGCCGTGAGGGCTTGTTTCTCTACGCTTTCAGCAGCAAGGCACAACACAAGCAACTCCCTGAGACGGAAAAGAAAATTGATAGTAGCAGCCAATAATTAGCCATCGTACTTTTCTCTTGGGATGACTTTCGCCATAATTCCGATCGGAGTAGTCCTTGCTGCACCTATCACTGCAGACAGTCTACGAGTTACGGACTTTCCTGTACCTAATTGCCAACTCATATAACGAGTATTATAGGCGTAAGCTGCACTCCTATTGATGCACTCCCGACACGGTAACTGGTCTACTGTAATAGCATGCGTCGGTCACACAGCCTGGAACCTGGTATACACGTAATTGTTAGGAAAATGGCAGAACTAATGTGCAAATTCCTCAGGCGGTAGCACCACTCGGGTTACTGGCAACTTTCCGGGACTGATGCTGTGGATGCCTCCACGTGCGTGTGTGATGGTCATTTGTTAGTATGGTTGAGCCAGCATTAGCGAGAGCACACTACTGCATTTCGGGCAGCGACGGCGGGAGGAGGAAGTGTGTAACGTCGAGCTTTTGACATTTGTAAGACCTCCTCCACCTGTTGTGGGTTGAACGGACCATCTGGTCTCCAAGATTTATCTACGCAGCTACGATCGGGCCGACGTGTCGATCAATTGCGATAACAACTTGGAAGAACTTGGTAGTGGCGTTCGGCCACGATCCTTCCCCTCCTCGATGAGTCCACTCTGTTCTCCACGATGGCAATTCGGGCCCCCACAGAAGACCTGATACTGTCGCCGCTATGGCCAACATCCAACATCGATTGCGTGTTTCTCGATGAAAATTTCTCGACGAGATGCAGCGTGCGCAGCAGCCGAAAGTGATATGTCAGGGAGCTAATGCACAGCCTTGAGCGCGTAGCCCCATGTCAGAGGGGGGGACATTGACCGGATCGTCAGGAACAAATCCCCAATTAAAATTAAGGTGACCAGGTCTCGGCAGGGCACTCTGAGTCTTCATTGGTTTGCCCACTTTAGTTTCTTACGCACGCTGGGCTGTACCGCCGCGGTACCTTGCAGCTTAGTTCGGCCGGGTGCAACCCTCCGATGCTTACCATGGTGACTATAATGCGAGGCCTCGTCCCACCACTTTCGAAAGCCCTGCGGCTTTAATGACTGAGGCTGGATGTTGACTGGTCGATCGGGACTGCAATTAGCTGTCCGTGACCCCAGCCTCTCGGGTCTCGCTGTTTCAGCCCTAGTTGATCCAATTGTCTTCTACTACAGTTCTCAGCGGTATTTTCTGTTAGTATCCTCCACCGGGTCAACCGTACATCGATGTAAGCCCGCATAAAAATTTGTATTCGAACAGACATAATCCAATAGTTTCGTCATGCTCAGCACTATCGGGAGACATGAAAAGTCGGCCGGAAGCAAGTGGTTTATCGTACACTCCATACAATTTCTATAGGACCCTACAATTTAACCTCTCATGGCACATCTGGACCTGTAGAGGTAACTAACAGAAAATACCCCCGAGTACTGTAGTCCGAGAGACGGGGATGCCTGGATACTCTGGCCCCCGGTTCAGCTTCGTTTGTTTGTCATTCCCCCTGTCGAGATCGTTTGCCCCTTGCGCTCCTTTCTTGGGACATAAAAGATCCCCCGTCGCTCCTTTGATTGCTGGCCTCCACGGCACCCATCACCGCGTCCCGTTGTGATTCAACCAAAAATCCATTCCTTTGAGGAGCAGTGCTCTCACCTTTACACATTCTCTTCGTGAATAGCTCGCGACACATCCCATTCCCTGGCAAACAACTTGGAATCACAGACGTCTGGAAAACGTATCTGTTAGAATCACACCATCCTTTATAACAATAAGCAGTCCTTGAGACCTGCTTGTCCCCGTCAACACGACATATCTGGCTGGATCCTGAGCAGGCTTGTCTCAATTTCAAGGAAGTACACGACAAGTACACAATCAAGATGAAGTCGACGGCTATCGCTGCTGCCATCCTGGCATCTGTCGCCGTTGCACAGCCCCACGGCCACCACCGCCGTCACCGGCACGAAGACCAGCTCGAGAAGCGCGCGCTGGTGATCGAGTGGGAAACCGTCTGGGAGACTGCCACCGTCTTCGTAGACGAGTACACCACGGAGACCGTCCTCCCCTCCAAGACAGCCGAGCCGGAGCCTACCACTAGCACTGGCGAACCTGTCCAGTTCTATGAGACACCTACCACTCTCGCCACCTCGACGACCGCGCCCACAGTAGAGAAGGTTCCCGTGCCAACGACTACCGAGGTGCCTCTGGCGCCCACTACTACCTACGCGCCTGAGCCTGAGCCTGAGCCCACGACAGCTGATCAGCCCACCACGGTTGAGCAACCTCCAGTAGTTGAGCAATCCACGGTCGAGGAGCCTCCAGTTGTCGAAACGCCCACTTCAGTAGCACCACCGCCGCCGCCGCCGGCTGAGAAGACGACCTCGACTCCAGCGGCTCAGCCCTCCCCCGTCTCCCCTTCCGAGAGCGACAGCGGCAAGGGAAGTGGCGGCGGTAGTGGGGGTTATGGCGGCGGCGAGGGCGACATCACCTACTTCAATGTGGCGCTAGGCGCGTGCGGCTACGACGACACGGGGGCAGACGAGACGGAGAACATCGTGGCGATCCCCGCGGGCATGTGGGACGCCGAGAGCACGCTGACGAGCTACGGCATCAACATGCCGGCGCACCCTTGGTGCGACAAGACCATCACCATCCAGGCACCCAACGGCAACACCTGTGTGGCCAAGATTCGCGACCGCTGCCCCAGCTGCGAGGGCGCTTCCATCGACGTCACCCCGCACGCCTTCAAGGAGCTGTACGGCTCCCTCGAAGTGGGCCGCACTGAGGCCAAGTGGTGGTTCAACTAAGATGAAGTAAATCAATAAATCGGCTCGGGTTCTTGTTGTCTTTTCATTGAGAGACTAGAGGTTTTATCTCGTCCGGCGTAAAAAGAAATTAAAGGCGGGATAAGAATAGTGCGGCGGATACCCAAGAAGGAACAAAGAGGCAGCCTGGTACTGCAACACGGTCCAAGGATCGATGGCGCACCAGGCTGCATTCAATACACCCGCTCGCTCCTTTACCACTCTGCGGGAACGTCCCGTTACCTACCTGCCTACCACATAGGTAAGCGGGTAAAACGTCCATAGAAGATACCATGACGAGGTTACGGATTTTTTTTTTCTCTTTTCCGGACCGGCTCTTTTCAGCGCCAACCGCGCTGTTTGGGATACCATCAAAAGGTCTGTTAGATTTACGGGACGCATCCAGACGTTTTAGGACTGGTCTATCCGTCCTATGCCTATCCATCTATCATCACAGTCCCGTCAAGAGCGGAGGCTTGTTGTGGGTTGACCTGCTTAGGTACTGCACTTAGCTTGACCTTCTTGTATATATATCCTGTTCGTTTTTAAGATACCTTGATGATAGATATCCCTCATTGGAGAAACGGGGAGGAGGTTTCTTGACCGCCTCTAGTTAAACGGACTCTCTGTGCACGGTCGTGATATGGTTCTAACTCCACAGGTCTTGTTCAAGGCATTCTTCGCTAGCATTCCCGTAAGTGACTTAGTGGATCGAGGCCGGAGTCCCATTCTGAACAGAGCGTGAGCGATTAAATTTTGATCGATCCTAGCGGCAGCTCCGTCCCTATCTGGCACAGCCCTGATGACGGAAAATGCAAGGAGCAACGATAGGCCCCTACTCGATACGAGCAAGATCCATCAGAGCGAAGAGACTGGCCAAGACTCGGCTCCCAGTGCGCCAGCCACAATTCGGCAAAAACCCATACACGTCTCGCGCTAAAAGGGTGGCCATGGTAGGAGCTGGAGAATGGTATGGGGGCGTTTCTTTCTTCGGATTTTGGCTGGCCGAGGCCGCGACATAAGCGAGTGCACTACCGGGAGACGCAAATCGACCTAATATTACTTGATACCCTTCGTTAACACCAAGAAAGCGTGGACTACTCACTCCATAGACAGATTGTCGGAAGTCTCCTAGAAAGGGCGACGCATGTTCCTCCCGTAATGCAGTACTGTAGATACCAAATATTTGGCAGAACTCCATTTCTCCAGATAAATTTGCCTGCTATCCTTAAAACCAACCCGCTGTCTGGGGGACTGTATCTCGCAGCGTGGTGCCCCGTTGTAACGTCATCAACAAGTACCTAGTCCAGTCGTAAGTGAAAATAACGACGAGGACCCCTTCCGAAGAAGCCCCAAATAGTCGTCCACACAATTCCTCTCATGACACGGACTCCATCCACCAATTCATCCATTCAGCCATTCATCCATCAATACAGCACCTGGGTATCTAATCACACCACGCATAAGCGTCCGAACAAGCTTCTCTCCCCCACGCTCTGAAATACAACAAGCATTCCGTGCGTAGACTCACCCCTGCTCTAAATATAGTGACAGGGACAGCCCGTCAGCATGTAGAGATATCGGACCAACCATTCCCCGATGCATCAGCAGATACTCTATAAAAAAAAGGCGCTCGCCCAAAGAGCGGGTGGACTGGTCAAAGCCGGCTAGCGCGTGAGGCTCAACAGCCCCTCGATGTATTTCTTGGTATCAACGCCGATGCCCTGTGCAAGACGGCCCGCGCCATCCGTCCAGCCGCCTCCCGCTCCTGCTCCTCCGCCCTCCGCATAGGAGGTGCTGAGCACCCTAAGGTGGGAGGCCCCGTGCTCGCCAGCACGGCGGATGAGGAAGATCTCCTTGCTGATCTTCGGTTTCGGGGACGGCTGCGGGGCTCCTTCTCCCGTCTGCCCACCGCGGCTGTCCCCGGACCCGTGGGAGCTAGGTATGGGCCTGTCGTCGGCGGCGCCCGATGGCACCCGAGCGGACACGGCGGAGCTGTCGTCGGAGTCGCGCTGCTCCGGGCTGAGACGGCCTTGGGGCGTGGTGCTGCCGCTTACGTCCCTGTCAGGGATCCGGGTCCAGACTATCCACCACCCGCGGCTCGTCTTACAAGTCCGCTCGAGCTCCGATGAGTCTGCACGCACGGCGATGTAGGTGTTCAGGATCTGATTGTGTGTGTTGACCGCTTCAGCCCGAGACCAGAGCGCCTTGAAGTCCGTTTGAGTCATCTGTAGTGGGTCGGGGATATTTGGAATGGTAGAGTGGATAGTCAGGGTTCTCGGATCCCAGACGAGGTCGAAGATACTCGAGGCAGCGGCACCGACGTCTGGTTTGCCCGGGCGATACATAGTCGATGCGCATAGCGGCTTCCTTAGAGGCGCAAGTTGGTAATGAAGGGATCTGTAGAAACTGTCCGAAGCTAGGCAGTCGGCCATGTTCCGGAAGAGGAAAGTATATATAAAGGGCTTGTTGACGTAAACCACGACACGCAGTCGATGAGCCGTGTTGCGGTCCTGGCTGTCGATATGTGAGTCCGGATCCATGGAGTATTTTCGGCCGGCCGTCGTTGTTGTCAACTCATTTTCTTGACTCCCAAGATCTACTGTCAGTTCGGTCTCGGGGTGGTTGTGATTATCCAGCTCTACAGTAAGCGTCCGGAGCAGGACCCTAGAGTTGTACTCGACCCCTTGGGATTCATTGTCGAGATGATCAGAACTCTCAGAGGGACTGTTAGCTCCATTTTCCTCCACATTACCCATTAACCCGATCAGAAAGCGACCAGTAGCGGCGTTCGCAGGCGTAGGTCGTATGTGTGCCGTTTTTGGCAGAGTCCCGTCATCCCGAGCAGCAACGCCATCTGCATTTTCATCTTGCTTGGCGCCTCTCGTGTCCCCCGAACCTCCAAGTGACCAGTGAGTGCCGTAGCCTAATTTAAGATATTGCATGTATCTGGTTATACCCCCCTCATCTGTGGCGTCTTCCCCTCCTGCCGGGGAGGCTGTCCGCGTTCCCTGTGCCTCTGCTGGCGGATCTTTTGAGGTTGATTGCTTCGAACTGGCATTGTCCAGTTGTTCGGTAGGTTTATTCGACTTGCCATCGGTTGTTTTAGAATGAGTGCTACGTCTCCTTGGCCGCCTAGGCTGCCGTGTAGAAGATGGATTATCCTTGGCGCCATAAGCATCTTCACCCCAGGAAAAGATGTCTTCCATCCAATATGTAACATCGCGAAGGGACTTTCTCGACAGCGCTCCAACTCCGAGGAAGATAGCGCCATCCTCAGCCGTGGGTTCCTCTCCGGTACCAAGCCATTTAGTGGCGTGTTCCCCCCCGGTTGTTTTACCTTTGACCGGTGATTCAATCTCTTCCCCAGCGTCCGATGACCCAAACTTAGAGACGATCAAGTCAACAAGACCCTCGGTCCTATGCATAAAGCCTTCCAAGACTTCTCTCTCCCCACTCCCGCGGTCTTCCTCCCCTACGCCCACGCCGAGCTCGCCACACGCTGCGATTTTGATGCCACCAAAGACGTTGGTGGCTGGATTACCGTGCAGCATCACATTCCAGGTGGACAGGAATAAATCCCAGTAGCGGCTCAGTATACTAACGAACTTGTTACGTTTCGTGCGGACGAAGAGTGCATTGAGAGAAGCGGCGTGATGAAGCAGGAAGATGGAATGCGCCCGGAGGAGATCCTGCAGCAAGAGTGCAGCCGGTTTGATTTCACGCGAAGAATATTCAACATTCTCGGACGGATCATCTTTACTGTTCGAGGCTCCGAGTCTAGGCGGTAGAGGCAGTTTGGTGAGGTCAATGGACTGATGGAGGGAGGAATATCAGCAACCGGCAAGACTGTATGAATTCCGCCAGGAAACGCTTACAGCCAAGATCCACCATCCAGGATCGAGTTCATGTAGTATGACACGGCTCTTCTCAGTTTCAATGGTACCTACGGCCTTACCACCAGAAAAACCACGACTAAACTCGGCCATGCCCTGCGCCAGGCCAATTTGTCTCAGTCGTTCGTTGCGCTCATCTTGCGAGATATCCTCGGCCGGTTTTCCCCGGGACCGGTGGCGCTTCTTCCTCCGGGATTGTGTGTTCACCGAGGCATAGTAGACGATCTGGTCATCGATCGTCTCGTCGGTAGCGCCAAGCGTCGGGTTGAAGATGGCTAAGAACCCCAACTGAGCAGGCACAGTGGCAGCCGCGGATGGAGAGGCCGAGGTCATCATCGAGGGGATGGCCAACGGATTAACAGATGAGAATACGAGTTCATCAGTCCAAACAAAGGTAGGTCGGTGTTGAGTTAGACGTCTTGGGTGGTCCGAACGATTGTGGGAGAATCATCTGTTAGGCATGGTAAAGAGCATCTTCGTGGGGCATGAATCGTTGCAGTAATAGCCGTCCTCACGGTTGAAAATAGTGATTAGCATCAAATCTTTTCCTCGTCAAGAACATCCCAAACGTATAGGCGCAGTAAACAAAGGCGATCCCCGAAGAAAGCGATTACAGTTGCGAACTTGCCATGATTAAGAAGTGGGTCGAGCACCTCGTGGAGCGGAACTAAACCGCGTTAACAGGTGTAGGCAAATACAGCGATTTTCATCGATTCGGACATATGCCAGTTTGTGCATACGCATGTATTACTGCATATATTAATTGTATTAGTCTTGTTTTATTCGCAATAATTGCTTAAGGGCATAGTATGCGTAAAGAGATAGTATGCAAATAATAGAGACAGAACTTTGTACTGCACGTCCCAGTTTCATTCAACTGGGTATTTTCCGGTTGCCGTACCTGCATTTCCAGAGTAGCCAGATAGCTTTACTAGGTATTGGGAAGTATCAGGGGTGCATCCAGACGGATTTTCGCGCCAAGCCCGCCCACGGAGTATACCATTTAATACGTATAGCGGTCTACATGCATACCGAGTCGCTGGATTTAGAATATGGCTATAACGTTCAATGAAATATTAGCACTTCGATATCGTTATATCAAGTCATAATTATAGATAGCGGGTCAGCCTCTTTAAGACGGGATGACACGGCCCCAGGGGGTGATGGAGGGTAGATAGGCTGGTTAGTTCAAGGAGTAATATCGTCTCAGCGTAGTAATACATAAGTAGATAGTAGCCGAACTTCTTTGTTTACACTTCGAATTGTGCTACAACATCAACTAAGTACCTATGCCCTAAGAAATAGGATGAAATGGCGTACTACCTTTCTCCGAAAACCCGGAATTTCTGCGTGTCTGGCAGGTTTACTTGCTCCGACCCAGGCCCAGCTCCCCAATAAGGATATCTGCAGCCTTTTCCCCTATGGCCAACGCCGTGCTATTAGTGTTTGCACCAACGTTGTCTGGCACGATGCTCATATCCGCAACCTTGAGACCTTCTACACCGTACACGCTGAGCATAGGATCAACTACTCCCATTTCATTCATTGCCGCCATTTTACAGGTTCCCAGCGAATGCCAAGTGCTGCCAACGTTCTTGCGGAGCCACTGTTTGAGAATAGCATCGTCCTCAGCCGTGTACTTTATATCACGTACATCTGTAAGTGGGCCGTCCCTTTCTGTGCAGGCTGCGTCGGACCCGGCAGGGAACGGTGGGTGACTGCTTGTTACTTCGCCGCGGTAGATTTCCATTCGCCGGACAATTTCGCGTTGCTTTTTGTACGCCCATACATGCTTCTTGAGGTCGATGTCATGTGGGTCAGAGAAGAAGCCGGTTTCGAAATTGATAGGGGTGTCCAAGTCAGGCTTCGTAATATGAACATGGCCTCGTGAGTAGGGGTATGGGCTGAATGCTGAGACACCAAAGTATTGTCCAGGAGGAATAGCGGTGGGATCGGATGGAAAGCTATTAACTATTAGCTCTAGCCCGCAAGCTATCGAGGTACTTTTCCTGTCCATACCCATTAAGAAGAGACATAAGCATCAGAGGCTTAGTCGGGACGTCTCTGAAGTCTCGGCTCCAGGCATCCTGAAATTGAGGTCCGAGGCTGGCAACTTCAGCTTCAGATGGGCGAAGCTTACAAGCCACGTCTTGAGCATTCCAGCCTAGGAGCTTATCATTGTTCTTCATCAGCTCTCCCGGATCAACGCGACCCTGCACAAGCGCGTCAAGTGTTTCATCTGGACCTAGGCTTGTCTTGTAAGCGTATGTAAGTAGTTGATGATCATTATATTCATGACCGACACCTGGAACGCTCGAGACGAGAGGGATGCCGGCAGCCTCGAGAATCTCCGGCTTTCCTATGCCTGATCGTTCCAATAGGAGGGGGCTTCCAATGGCCCCACAGGAGACGACAACCATTCTCCGTGCCTTGACGGATCTTGATTCACCAACCATTTCTGGCTGGAACTCCGGGTTGGTTCTGTAGATGACACCCGAGGCGCGCTTTCCTTCAAAAGTAACTCGGAGGACCTGGGACTCCACTACCACGTGTAGGTTAGGGTGTTTCCCATCTTCAAGTAAAGGCCAGAGGTACCTGTGGGCTGTGTCCTGGCGTTTACCATCAGGGGATACAAAGCGGAGGGCCCGTTCAACGGCGTCAATACCCTCCAAGTTCTGGAGGTCTTCGACTTCAGGGAAACCCAGTTTTCCTGCGGCTGAGATGAAATCACGCTCGGACCTGGAGGCCCGGTTGGTACCACTAGAGATCTGGATTGGACCATCGCGGCCATGGGTCTCGCCGACGTCCGGAGAGTGATATGTTTCAAACTATAAAAGCGTAAGTCAAGATTTCCAAAGTAATGTTCAAATCTCATTGTAGATTACCTTTTTGTAGAAAGGTAGGATGTCGTTAGCTGACCAACCAGGCATCTTCCAGGAGTCGAAGTCAACCCGCTGAGGACGAGCGTACATCATCAAATTAATGGAAGAACCGCCTCCCAGGACACCTCCCGAGGGGACAATAACTTCCCTATCAGCAAGCTGCTTCTCCTTTTTACCCTGATAGAACAGGGTCATCTTATTCCCAGGCATCAGGTGGGTAAGGAAGAACATAGGGACGACAACCGTGGGTACATCATGATTATTTGGTCCACCCTCGATTACGAGGATAGACAGGTTTGGATCTTTGTCGGCAAGTCGCGCGGCAAGGATACAACCAGCTGTCCCACCTGAAGAAGCAAACTCGTTAAACTTCGTGATACCACTACAGGATTTGTCCTGGATAGAGTACATGCTCACCTCCAGCAATGATGACATCAACCTCCTCCATCTCAGCAGGGAGCTTGGTGTAAATGCCCATGGTGAGTGATGGTAAGGCCAGGGAAGACTGATCAAGATTGCAATGTGTTTTGCGGGATGAATATGAACTGTGGACCGGAATCTTTGACGCAAGAAACACAGATGAGTGGTAGGATTGTCTGAGCGGACGATCTTATAATCACTTGATGCTCTATGAACACAGTCGAGTAAAGTTGCTGAGAGAAGCAATGGCAGCTGAGGACGGGCGACAGAGAGTACACACATATATACACACGCGGAGAAGAAGGGAGAGAGCGACGTAAGTAAAAAGGGAGGGAAATTAGAGAAAGATGGAAAAGGAGTGAGAAGGAGCCTTCCCGGTGTACTATGGTTGCACCACGGGGTGCGGAGAACAACAAATGCCTTCCGGCACCCCGCCTTGCTATTTCCCTAAAAACATAGTCCCCCGGGCTGAGTACCACCTGGCTGCATGCAGCGTCAAAGCATGTTCCAATCCACAATAAGCATATCCCCCTCATGCCGAGCAGCAATAGAGAAACGCTGTATGACTTACAAACTTACACAGCCGGACTCTCTTCTTCATAAGCACTCTGTCATGACCTTGTCACACCGCATCCAACCTACGTAAAACCGGATGGGTAATACTATCCCGTCGAAGTCACGCTAAATATACTAGCTCTAGTCAAACTTGGACCTGACTAAGAGTATGTCTACAGCTTTGGAGCTCTTTGAGGGCATTAATTCCTAATTACTCACAACTTGAACGAATCAGTGTTCGAGCACACGAACCTTTGCCTAGACCTGGTATCCCTAGACAATATGTCTTGCACCCAAGAGCATCAAACAGGGCTGAGTGTTACAGGCCGATATCCCAACCTCAAACCTGTATAGTGGTCCCCTGAATAGCAGCGGGAGAGATGTATCATGCATCTCAAAAAGACAAGTCATCTCACTTCTGACCTTCGGTTACTAGATCTGTCAGAATAAGGGTTATGGCACCCCCTACACAACTTTGTGTGTTATACAGATGTGTAGTTCCCCAAGCCGAAGGCTGATTACTTGGTATGGAATCCAACGGGTATTCAACTTATCTTTCTACAAGATCAACATATGGGATATCAATGACGTCCGCTGGACGGTTTCGAGCTGTGATTTCCTCTGCCCGTTATCGAATTATCGTATGTTACGAATCATATTCCTCAACCTTATATGTCGATGTTCTGAGCAACGGCGTCTCATCTCTCCACCACGATTTCATGTAGTCAATTCCACACCAGGCCCAATACTGAATCCCTGACATCAGAGCTAGCGCCATGTGGCGCTGATAGAATTTGCCCCACCAAATGCTTTGCCGCCAATGCAGGTGGGAATACCTTAGCACTATCTCTTCCCATTTTCGAAGCGACAGCTTGCCGCTAACATAGTCCTCAACTCTCAGCGCGTGGAAAGCCGCCTGTGTACCACTCCAAGCAGTATGAGGCCGGTAAAGAGATAGCGCGTCACCAATCAATAATACTTGTCCGTTTTCAAATGCGGCACGGGGGGAGCAGAACTCAGTAATGACCTGGATAAAGGGGTGGCGGATCTTGTTGACTACCTCCAAGAAGGGCTCGGGAATAGGAATGGCCCTAGCTTGCTCCAGGCGTGTTTTCCAGATATCGTCACGCATGTAACCTGCGGGAACTATGTTGTGATGGCGGTGTCCAAAGCGGTCAGTCATGATTTCTTGAACCGTTTCTGGCGATTCATTAGTATACCAGAGAAAGTTGAGTAGTCTCGCTCCGGATGCGAGTGTTCCGTTGATTCCGGGTATCATGTACATAACGCAGTGCTGCCGATGCATCATATGCACAGTCACGCTGCGCCTGAAAATCTCAGCCGTCGATGCCGAAACTTCATGCTCTGGGACAGTTCCTCTCCAGGCGACGTAACCCACATATTCACGTTTGGTATCAGGGAGGTACTTGGCTCGGATAAATGAATCGGGACCATCTGCCCCGATAACCAGATCGGCCTTTACGTGGGATACGGCTCGAGTGTTGCAATCCACGACCGTAACAAGCACTTTGGAACCGTTGGAATGATCGCGGGTAATCCCAACAACTTCTTTGCAACTCTTATACGTAGCAAGACCGTCCGAATCCATAACTGGTGCGGGTGAAGGGTAGTATGCACTGGTGTACCCATCGAACCCAGACCGAAGGCGAAAGTACATAGTGTCCCAACTCGTGATATATCGACGCACGTTAACGAAGACATGGATAGTTTCGTCATCCTTAAGGGCTTGCACGCGGGTGCTCTTATGGGAAAAGACCTTGGTGTGTCGGTCATGAAGTGCCAGAAAGGCCTCAGCATCTACCCCGAGGCAGACACCCGCCATGTGACTTGCGCGTTCGTCTGCGCCTTTCTCAAGTATGGTCACATTATGGCCTATGTTCTTCAACGCCATACCACACATAAGGCCGGCTAAAGAGCCACCAATCTGTTGGCATTTTAGTGTCATTTGACGTTGATCAAGCTGGTCGAGTAGAATACTCACTATTAAAACTTCCAAGCGCTGTGAGTCTGTAACTGAATTCATGATAATTACACGAAGCTAAGGACGATTGTGGCGATGTAGACTGATCTGTCTCGCAGGACTATGATTTCTTCTTTAGCCTAGCCTTGACGTTCTATCGCGGCCTTGGAGAGTTGAGTCGCGGTGTAAGACAAGACATTCTCTTCCGATTCTTCGGACCGGTACATAGGCCTAGACCTTTCTGTGTCCTATGTACTATGCTGAAGGAAAGCCTCCTCATACGATTTAGCCTAAGCCGTGGTATACGAGAGGCGCAGTAAGATGGTTGACCTCGACGTCGAGCATCCAACACAGTATATTTCTCCGTTCTTGCATATGGATGCGATGCAGGTTGGTGCAACGTCAGAACTCAATCTCCCTGTCAACTCCACCTGTATTTTGCTGAGGCTAGCAT